>CM039139.1:30868279-31009944 GCA_022036555.1 Microstegium vimineum | reverse complement strand
AATGTGGCACAGAAAAGGGGATCTGGACACACAAGCGAGGGGTTAGGTTCCCCCCCCCGAGGGGTACAAAGCTCAGGGGTTTCCCCGGGGGTTTCACTTGGGCGCCCGGGATTCGACCCCAAACGAAAAAAAAACCTTTAGTCTAGTGGTGAAGCCGGCTACCGTCCGCAGGGTTTCTCTCATTTTGGCTCTCTCCCCCGCCCCTTTCCCCGTGCATTAGCGGGGATGTCAAGAATCCCTTTCTACATGGCACCCCTACTGAGACGGTCTATTGCAGCCCACCAGGGGGCTTCTTTGACTCTTCTCGTCCTATTGGTCTGCCGTCTCAACAATCCCTCAAAACGGCAAAAAGCAAGTCCCCGGGGCTTGGTATTCTGGGTTTTGGGCTCCCTTCATGCTGACACTTGGCTTTGGGGGGGCCCAAAGTAAAAACACTCTCTGTTTATCTTCGCCATGGAGATGAACTGCCTACCTGCGCTATTTTGATGAAAATTGTGCTGACAGCCTCGAGTTCATCTTTTCCGCCGACCCATCATCACCTCTCTTCAGCAGGATTTTGCATAAGGATCTGGGGGGCTGCAACACTTCCTTGGGGCACAGTTTTAGCCTTGTCCCACCGGGGCTCCCCCCTTAACCAGCGGGAGTACACTCTTGACATCCTAGAGCGCATGGGTTTGACTGCCTGCAAGCCCTGCCCCCACTACATTTTTTACTCAGGCTAACTGTCAGAAAGGGCGAGGGGACACTAGTGACCGACCCCACCACTTACCGGGGTCTCGCCGGTTTCTCCCTTTTGTACCCACCTTCACCCGGGCCGGGCATCACCCCATGCAAATGGGGTAGATAAATTTTTCCACAAAGCATGATCCCGCAGCCACACCTCACTGCCTCCAAAAACGGCTCCTTCGCTACCTTTGTGACATAGCTGACTAAAGACCTTTTAAATCCACCGATCTTCCTCCACCGAGCTCGTGGTCTACACCGACGTCGACTGGGACGGGTGTCCGGACACTCGACGCTCCACTTCTGGCTACGCCGTCTTCCTAGGCGGTAACCTGGTGTCTTGGTCGTCCAAGCGCCAACCGGTGGTCTCCCGTTCCAGTGCCGAGGCGGAGTACCGCGCTGTGGCTAACGGCGTGGCCGAGGCCTCATGGCCCCGACAGCTTCTTGCTGAGCTCCACAGCCCCCTCTCCCGGAGCACGCTTGTCTACTGTGACAACGTCAGTGAGGTCTACCTCTCCACCAACCCTGTTCAGCACCAGCGGACCAAGCATGTGGAGATCGACCTCCACTTTGTCCGAGTTTCGCTCCAGCATCAACATTACCAGTGGCTAGTTGCGTCTGTGGGGCTCGTGTGTGTGCTCTTGTTTCTTTCTTTTCCAGTCTGCAACTCCGCTGCGTCGGTAGTTGAGACTGCGGGGGGTGTTGGAATATGTGTGTGTGGCCCATGAGGACCATGTATGACTCTATTGCTACCCTTCTAGGGTAAGCCCATCTATCTAATTCACTGATTCTAGCATAAATAAATTGATTCATATAGACTAATAAATATTGAGACTACTATTTATACAATGCAAACTACCATTACTTATGTCTCTTAAAGTGATCTTTTTATCATGTCACACCTTTATTTTCTCTCCCTCTTATTTTTTTAGCATTGATCACTTCTCTCTCCTTAAGCATATGTAGTGACCAATGCTACATTTTTAGTAGGTGCAGTTGAGCCTACATGATACTTGAGCCTACAAGCAAAAAGCTTGCATTGAGGAAGACCTTAGAGTAGCAGTAGTACCTGTCGACAATTGTGCCCCCCTCTACCCCCCACCAACACCCACCCACCCACCCACCCAGACATTTGTTTATGAACGGTAGCAGAACAGGTTATGTATGGGTGGAACATTGTATTGTTCTAACACTTGTAATGGAGTCAGGGCTCATGTTTTTTCTTTTTCCTTTGGCCGAGCCAAAGATTGAAAAAACTTGGGCGGCAACACATCGAAACTATATTTTTTAGTACAACGTAGACACTCAACACACACGCACACTCGCCCCTACAAACACACGCACACAAACCCTACCCCTATGGGGAAAGGATCAAGATGCCCAAGAAGGGGGTGAATTGGGCTCTTTTTAATTTCTAAACAAGAATTAAACCTATAAAGAGCCAATTAACCCCCTAGTGTCTACCGCTTGTGTGTCCTAGCTAGAAAGAGGTAGCAAGTCAATAGAAAGCGAAAACTTCCTACACAATTCTAGTATGAATTGGAAGACAAGTGTGGAAAGTAATGCGGTAATAAAGAGCTAGGGAAAGAGATGCTTGACACGGCGATGTTTTGTCGAGGTATCGAAGAGTCGACACTCCCCCCTAGTCCTCATTGGAGCACCTCGCAGGGTGTAGCTCCCCCTCAATCCTGCGCAAGGGATGAGTGCTCTCTACGGGCTGATTCTTCGCCACTCCGGCTCGGTGAATCGCCCACAACCGATCACAACGTCGATGGAGAAGGGCCGCCGACAATCCTCCGGCGATCACCTTCCTCCGAGCACCACCGGACCGTCTAGGTGATGTCGATCACCAAGAGTAACAAGCCTCGATCTTCACTTGACTCACTCAAGCTTCACAACTAGAGGATGCACACTTGAACTCTTGGATGAACTAGAGGAGAGGATGAATGGATTCACGAATCACTTTCTCTCTCTCTAGGGCTCTTGCTCTCTTCCCAACCTTCTCAATAAACTCAGCAACTCAAATGAGCAAAGGCTTGGTGGGAGAGAAGTGGGAGGGGCTATAAATAACCCCTCTGAAAACTGCCTCGGGCTGACAACTTAAGTTGCCGACGGACGCTCTGTCGACTAGGCGACGGACGGTCCGTCGCATGCCCCCAACGGCTAGTTCTGTTCATAGTTTGGGCGATGGACGCTCCAACGCCTAGGCGACGGACGCTCCGACGCCTAGGCGACGGACGCTCTGACGCCCTGCCCAACGGCTAGTTCTGACACACTGTTCCCAGCGACGGACGCTACGTCACTGGGTCGACGGACGCTTATCCAGCGTCCGACGCTACACTCTGGCTTAAGCAGAAAAACACCCTCTCTGGAAGGTCGACGGACGCTCTTCCAAGCGTCCGACGCCTGGCCGACGGACAGCGTCCGACGGACCCTGAAAAACTTAGCCAGAAAACATCTCAATTATCATTTAAGCATAGAGGTATATCATGAAACATGAGACAACTTACAAGATATATTAGTGATAATCAAGAGTTTGTCACATCCAACCATATAAACATCAACCAAAGTATTCATCACATCACACATATAAACAAATGCATAAAAGTAGACATGATGAAAGAGTACGGGGAAATTAAGCATACAAAGATCCACATATAAACAAATGCATAAAAGTAGACATGATGAAAGAGTACGGGGAAATTAAGAATACAAAGATTCAAATCCCTCCCCCTATCTCTATACTCGACCCTCTCTCCCCCTTTGGCGTCTAGCACCAAAAACTAAGTGTCTAGGGCTGGAGAAGAAGGTGGAGGAGCTGCAGCCTTGCGATCGAGCATGATGAAGTCCTGAAGGTCTGACTCGTCTGACTCATCATATGCATCGGCCTCTGCCGGTGTAGGTGCAGCTGGGGTGACCTCTGGAGCTGCTGTCTCAACTAACTCCCCCTGAGGTTCAGCTGGTGCCTCTGACGGTCCTGCCTCTGTAGTAGCGGGCCTGAGAACCCGACGAGTGAAAACTCGAGGTGAAGGGGACGGTGTCACTGCTAGTGCAACAAGTGACACTGCTGCTGCAAGCTCTGCGGGCTGAGTCTGAGCTGGAGAGGAGACTGCCACTGTAACTGCCTCATCTGCTAGTGATATAGCATCTGTCTGAACTGCAGCTGGAAGAGTGGTGACTGTCTATGCAGACTGCTCAGGTGCGATCTCCGACGAGGCAACTAAAGACAAGTGGGTGCCCGTCGCTGGAGGATCCACTGCAATCTCTGGAGCTGGTGAGACTAGCTGAGCTGCTCCTGGGGAGTCTTCTCCCGTGATCTCCAAGTAAGAAGCTGAC
Source organism: Microstegium vimineum (assembly GCA_022036555.1). Classification (NCBI taxonomy): domain Eukaryota; kingdom Viridiplantae; phylum Streptophyta; class Magnoliopsida; order Poales; family Poaceae; genus Microstegium; species Microstegium vimineum. The sequence continues at coordinate 31,005,885 of CM039139.1, read as the reverse complement.
AGATTTCTCGAGGCCTCAGCTATGGTAGTTCCCCGGTTAGGAGTGAATCCTGTCTGAAAGTCTCTAGGCGAAGCTAACCAAGAAAACACCTGGGTCCTCGGAGAATGATACGCGGGAGAAGCTGGTGCCTGGAACGGAGGAGTAGCTGGTGCCTGACTCTGCTGTCCACCGGACGGTAACGCTGGAGTCGGAACCACAACTACTGGAGGCTGCTGTGGAGGTGAGGTGAACTGTTACTGCTGTGAGACTCCGGGCAACTGAAACTGAGGAGTGGAAGTCTGCCCGGAGCTAGAGGCTAGAAGACGCTCAAGTAACAACGTCTGTGTCTTCTGTATCTCTGCCTGCTGCAGCTGATAGGCCAAGAACTGGCGCTGAAACTCATCCTGCCTAGCCTATGTCTGGGCCTGAGCTGCTAGCTGCTGCTCTGTAAGCCACCTTAAATCGGTAGCCTATCGCCTCTGCTCCTCTGCTTGGCGTGACTGCTCCTCCTGCATCCTCAACAGAATAGTAAGCAATGTAGCCTCAGAGGTGCTGGAACCTGGAGCTGGAGCTGCTGCAGCTGTGCCTGATCCTCCTGCCTCGTGGTCATGAGGCATCGGTGTATACTCACGCACCGGCTGGTAGTCCTCGTCGGAACTGTCAGAGTCTAGGTCCTCTCTATAGACTGTCTCAGCAGCTGTGTCAATCTCTGCATCTAGATCTGCCAGCTCTGCCTGAGCAATCTGCTCAACTGTAGCATATGTGACCTCTGTTGACTGAGGTGGCACACCAGCTTGCCTGGTGCCTGGTTTGTAAGCTCTGCTGGGGCGAGGCAGGTTTCCATGGATCACAAGCTGACTCATCGAGCAAACCGGAAACTCTGTCGCTGACCTCGTAAGAGTGACTCTCATGGCTCCTGAGCGGGTCTTGGCAACTATAAGATAGGAGATCCAGTGAGCAAACTACAGCTGCCAGTGAGCCCTGAACCCAGCGGCTATGATATCCTCAAGCTCGCTCACAATCAAATCCCAGAGGTCGAACTTCTCTTTTCGGACAACGTGAGCAAGGAGCCAAAGCTGTAGACGTATAATAGTATCCCGAGCTCCAATCCGAGGGAGGATAGTACGCCTGAGTACCTCGTGGAGGATCCGAGCCAGAGGAGTGAGGTCTCGTGGTGTACGGCTCGAACCCTCAGTGAACGGCTGCTGAAAGCACGGCCTCACGAAATCCGTAGATGGCACTATACCATCGTGAGGTCGGCGAGGGGCCTCCTGATCCCCATAGCACAAACTGTGAATCCTCGTAGGAGAGGACTCTAGGTGGAAAAGCTCTCTGAAACGTGCTGCTGTAACCCTGAAGTCACGTCCCTGGAATCCAAAATGTAGGAACTCGTGATCAGGGGAGATCCATAGAGATGCGTAGAACTGATATACCCATTCCTTCTGATATGCTCCTAAACGTCCCATCAGATCTGTCAGACCCTGAATATACTGAAGGTGTTGCAGGATCTCTGGACCACCGATCCCCTCTATATGGGCAGATGGACACACCCTGTGAGCCCTAAGAGGAGCATCAGTGTCGATATAAGCTCTGTAGAAGTCGTCGTGCACTGTGGCGTAGAAGTCTCGTCCGGCATGGGGGTCCCTCTGAGGCGGGAACCAAGACTGAAAGTCCATGAAGCGGAGTAACTAGACTTGCTTCGCTGTAAGTGCTCGAACCTGGTGCCTCACTGGGTCTGGGAGCTGAGGTCCTAGAGGACTAGGTGGCGCACCAGAGCCTCTGGATCAGGTAACTCGGTGGCTCATCAACTCACCAATGGAAGAGTGGCCCGCGGCCTCTGGCTGCTCAGTCTCTGGGACTGGCTCTATCTCCACTACCTCTGTAGCCTCGACAGGCTCCATCTCTGGACACGTAGGGGACTCATGACACGCTCCACGGCGAGGCGAGAGCCTCAAACCGGCGCGACGTCCTCCTCGCTCCGCTATCTCTGCGGCCTCTGCCACTGCGAGAGCTCCTGCTGAATCTGGATCCATCAAAGGCCTCTTGCGCTTCCGTGATATGACCTTTTGCTTGCCCTTTCCCCGGTCAGTGGGTGGACGCGGTGGAGGTGGAGGGTCACCACCACTTCCAGGAACAGGACCTGCATTCTTCGTTCTAGCCATTTATCAAACTTTTGCAAACCAGTCTCTGACAAACAGAACCTCAAAGGTCACACCCTCAAACTCTCTGCCCCAACTGACAGTGAAACCCTGACAATCCACAGAACAAACACACTGCAATAGTGGCACGCCGGCCCTGGACTGTCCTTGCGAGGCTTTGCCTCGATCCGTACTCGCGGGCTTTGCCCCGAGTTCACTGTCACTGCTCAACTGACCCTGCTCGTGAGATGGATAGGGGTATAACCATAAGCACATAACTATAGAGGAGAGGCTCTATAGAAGCATGAATCTAGATGAGAAAAGATCGAAAAATCGACTGCCGTACCTTGAGCCCTGACCAAAACCAAAGAAGGGGAAAGATCCTCTGATCAATTATCCGCACTCCGCAGTTTGACACCCTAAAGAAAAGGAGAACAACCAATCCTCAAAAGGGCAGCAGGACAGGTTCACTGGCGGCTGAGAGTGGGGGCTAGTGCTCTGCGGTGCAGTGAGGAGTGGTGGCGCGGCGGCGCAGGGGCAGGCGGCGGCGCTGGGACAGGTGTGTGCTCTGCGTGGCGGCTTGGATGGCAGTGTGGAACAGTGGCGTAGGGGGAAGACGGCAGTGCAGGGACAGGCGGCGGCGCAGCGAGGAGTGGCAGCGCTGGGCAGGGAGGATCTCGCCGGCGAGAGGTGGCCCGGGAGCTCAGCGGCGGCGGTTTGGGTTTGAGCAGCGGCGGCGGACGGAACCGGATCGAGAGAAAACAGAGAAGAGATGGGGATTTTTAAAAAAATTTGCGCCTTAAGTTCGCGACAGACGCTCCGACGCGGAGCGACGGACGCTCCATCGGACTGCGACGGACGCTCGGAGAGCATCCAACGGCATCGTCCGTCGGGCTTTCAGAACAGATTTGAAACGCTCGAGCGCATTGACCGCGACGGACGCTGGGGGGGAGCGTCCGTCGCCCTGTAAGCGGGCAACTTTAATCTCCGGACGATCGCGACGGACGCTGAGGCAATTGACACCGAGCGTCCGTCGGCAGCGTCCAACGCCTTTTAAATGGAATTTTTCAAATTTTGTTTTTGCGTCTTTCTCCCAACCAAGTTCCAATCCCAATAAGATCCAAATAACACCTGATTGGACTTGATATGAGAACCATCTCTCAAACACTCAATTTCAAATAGTTTGCCATAGGCTTAATTCTAATTTTAGCTCAAAATATTCGAATGGAATCACCAAGGAGACATCATATGGCCACAAGAGGGGTATAGAAATGTCTTGAGCTTGGAATGCTCCCCCTAAGTGGACGAACACAGAGGATGCTCAAACTTAACCGAAAAGAAACGGCAAACAACACACATGCATATGCTATGCAATACGAAATTTGAATCTAGGTTGCTTGCAAGTTTAAACCGCGGTTAAGCTTTGTCACACGCTTTGAGGGCGGTTATCTTAACCGCGTTAGCCAAGCCTATGTGCATTACCAAATTAAACAATTTATATTACATATGAATGCATGGTTCACACAAACTCATCTTTTAGTGAAATTAGAGTGATCAAGCACATTTAACTCGCTTCTCAACCTACAAAAGGTTGTTTCATCGAGTGGTTTAGTGAAGATATCCGCCAATTGATCTTCGCTCTTAACTCCAACTAGTGTTATGTCTTTCCTAGCCACATGATCTCTAAGAAAGTGATGGTGAATATCTATGTGCTTGGTGCGAGAGTGTTGAACCGGGTTATTTGCAAGCTTTACGGCGCTTTCATTATCACACAAAAGTGGAACTTCTTTTAAAAACACGCCGTAATCAAAGAGTGTTTGGGTCATGTATAAGATTTGTGCACAACTTGCTCCCATGGCAATGTATTCCGCCTCAGCGGTTGACAATGCCACACTATTTTGCTTCTTTGAGGACCAAGAAACAAGTGATCTTCCTAGCATGTGGCACCCGCCGGAGGTACTCTTCCTATCAACCTTACACCCGGCGTAATCCGAATCGGAATAGCCAACTAGTTGGAAGCGAGCTCCTTTGGGATACCAAAGACCCATGCTAGGGGTGTGCCTTAAGTACCTAAGGATTCTTTTAACCGCACAAAGATGCGACTCCTTAGGGTTTGCTTGAAACCTAGCACACATACACACACTAAACATGATATCCGGCCTAGATGCGGTGAGGTAAAGTAAACTATCGATCATAAAACGATAGAGAGTTTGGTCAATCGGTTTACCTCCCTCATCGAGATCGAGATGCCCATTAGTAGGCATTGGGGTCTTGATTGGCTTGCAATCCTCCATCTTGAATTTCTTGTGCACATCATACGTGTACTTCTCTTGAGATATGAAGGTGCCCTCCCTCAATTGCTTCACTTGAAATCCAAGGAAGAAGGTTAGCTCGCCAATCATCGACATTTCGAACTCCTTGGACATCAATGCACCAAATTCCTTGCTATGATCTTGGTTTTGTTGACCCAAATATAATGTCATCGACATACACTTGGTAAACAAAGATCTCTCCATCTAGCACCTTGGTGATAGTGTGGCATCCACTTTCCCGATCTTGAAGCCCTTCTTGAGTAGGAAGTCCCTTAGCCTCTCATACCAAGCTCTTGGAGCTTGCTTCAATCCATAGAGTGCCTTGGACAACCTATACACATGATTAGGACAATTTGGGTCTTCAAACCCGGGAGGTTGTGAGACAAAAACAAGTTCATTGATGAAACCATTTAGAAAGGCACTCTTCACATCCATTTGAAAAAGTTTCATTTTGTGATGTGAAGCATATGCCAAAAGGATACGAATGGCTTCTAGTCTTGCAACCGGTGCAAAGGTCTCCCCAAAATTCAATCCTTCAACTTGGGAGAAACCTTTTGCCACCAATCTTGCCTTGTTTCTCACAACCACGCCTTGATCATCTTGCTTGTTCCTAAACACCCACTTGGTGCCAATGATTCTTGCTCCTTTGGGCTTTTCTACAAGTGTCCACACTTCGTTCCGGGTGAAGTTGTTCAACTCTTCGTGCATGGCATTCACCCAATCTGGATCCGCAAGTGCATCCTCCACACTAGAAGGCTCAACAAAGGAAACAAAGGAGTGATGTTCAACATAAGAAGCAAGTTTAGATCGAGTTGTTAGCCCCCTTGATGGACTCCCTATGATGAGGTCTTGAGGATGTGCTTGAAGCATAGGTGTAGATCTTCTATTGATCATTTGGGGAGGAGGTTGCAGTGCTTCAACATTGCTTGCTTCAGCCTCGGCTTGATCTTGAGGAATGTGAGTATCTTCTTGAGCTTCCCTCACTTGGTCTCCTTCATCAACTTGAGGCGTGTGAGGTGGAGAAGGATCTTGATTTGCTTCATCTTCAACTTCTTCCACCTCTTGCGGGTTGATTGCACCAACGGGCATATTCTTCATAGCCTCCCTCAAGGGTTCATCACCTACATCATCAAGATTTTCATGCTCTTCTTGAGAGCCATTAGTTTCATCAAACTCCAAGTCATATGTTTCTTCAACTAGGTCGGAGGCTTTGTTAAATACTCGTATGCCTTGGATTTAAGAGAATAGCCAAGTAAGAAACCAATGTCACATCTCCTTTAGAACTTGCCCAAGTGTTGGCGCTTCTTGTAGATATACACTTTGCATCCAAACACTCGGAAAAAGGATATATCCGGTTTCTTCCCATTCACAAGCTCATAGGGGGTCTTCTTGAGAAGCCTTTGGACAAATAGTCGGTTGGCCGCATAGCATGCGGTGTTGATTGCTTCGGCCCAAAACTTCTCGGGGGTGTTGAATTCATCAAGCATTGATCTTGCAAGAGTAATGAGTGTTCGGTTATTCCTCTCTACTACACCATTTTGTTGAGGAGTATAGGTGGCGGACACTTCATGCTTGATCCCAACTTCATCACAATAGTCTTCAATCTTGGTGTTCACAAACTCGGTCCCATTGTCACTTCTTATCTTCTTGATCTTCACATCAAACTCATTTTGGGCTCTAGTTGCAAACTTCTTGAATGTTGATTGAGTTTCTCCCTTGTCTTGAAGAAAGAACACCCAAGTGTACCTAGAGTAGTCATCAACTACCATCAATCAAAAGAGATTGCCACCAAGGCTAGCATAGGTGGTAGGTCCAAATAGATCCATGTGAAGTAGCTCTAGGACTCTTGAGGTTGACATGAAAGCTTTGGTTGGATGAGTGTTTGCCACTTGCTTGCCGGCTTGACATGCACTACAAAGTTTGTCCTTCTCAAACACCACATCCTTCACACCTCTAACCAACTCCTTCTTGACAAGCTTCTTCAAGGTTGACATTCCCACATGTGCCAATCTTTTATGCCATAGCCAACCCAAAGAACTCTTGGAGAATAGACATGATTGCAAACTAGCTTCATTTGAGGTGAAATCCACTAGGTAGAGATTGTTGTGCCGAAACCCTTTGAATATCAATGATGAATCTTCAATCTTGGACACAACTACCTCATTTGGAGTGAAGAGACATTGGAAACCAAGATCACATAGTTGTCCCATCGATAGCAAGTTGAAGCTCAAAGATTGTACTAGCAAGACATTTGATATTGATTGATCATTTGAGATTGCCACTTTGCCTAGGCCTTGCACTTTGCCTTTTGAATTGTCCCCAAAGGTAATCTTGTCTTGTCCTTCACAATCTTTCCCAAGTGTGGTGAACATCCGGGAGTCACCGGTCATATGTTAGTGCATCCACTATCAATCACCCAATGACTTCCACCGGTCTTGTAGTTCACCTACACACAAGCAACTTGAAGTTAAGCTTGTTGTTTGGGAACCCACACTTGGCGAGGTCCCATAGACTTGTCCACCAACTCCTTAGCAACCCATAGCACTTTGGGCTTGTTCTTCATCTTAGGACCGAGAAACACAACTTGGGGTCTACCCTTGGAGTCCTTGTTGATGATGAAGTGTGCATCATGAGCGAAAGGCCTTATGTGCTTGGGCAAGGTCTTTGGAGGTGGAGTCTTGCATTGGGATTCAAAGTGACCCTCTTGACCACATCCATAGCACTTCTTGGGCTTGGGCTTTGGTGTGTCATAGTTGTTTCTCATGGCCTTGTTCTTGTAGTAGTTCTTGGCTTCTATCTTGACTTTGGCCTTCATGATTTGGTTCTCCTTGAACCCAATGCCGGTCTTGTCGGTCTTCATGATAGTGTTCATCAAGAGCTCACTTTGGAGGTTGTGGCCCTTGGTGAACTTCTCCAATCCACTTGCAAGATTGATCTTCTCAACCTTGAGCTTTGCATTTTCCTCTTTGAGAGAGTTAATCAAGGTCATTGCATCTTTGTCATTTTGCTTGGTCGACTTGATAGTGAATGGCTTGCTTGCCTTGAGGTTGATTAGCTCTTCCTTGAGCTTAGAGTTTTCTTGCCTCATCTTCACATAGTCATCATGCTTTTCGGCCTCAACTACCTTCTTGCCCTTGCACTTAGCATTTTGCTCACTAGCAACTTCATCAAGCAAGTCCTCACAAGAAGTAGCTATATCACACTTAACAACCGGGTTAATAGCAACTTGTGTAGCAAGATCATTTGAAAGCAATTCATTAGCTATAGCAAGTGTACCATGTTCATTCTTAACTTGGTTGTAGTCATCTTTTAGCAAGTTGTACCTTGTATGGAGCTCTTGTGTTGACCTCTCAAGCTTATCATGTTTCTCATTAGCTTGCTTGAGTGAGGCTTTGAGCTCCCTAGTGCTAGATGAGAGAGTTTTGTTCTCAAGCTTCAAACCATCATTAGCACTAGACAAGTCATCGAGTTTAGCATGCAAGTTATCGTTGGCTTTCTCTAGTGATTCACTTTTAGCTTTATACTTCCTAATGAGCTTAGTATATTTGTTGCAAATTACAATTATCTCATCATAGGAAGGTGCCTCAAACTCATCATCACTAGAGCTAGCCTCATCATCACTATCCTCTTTTTGTACCTTTTTGTCACCTTTAGCCATGAGGCATAGGTGTGTAGAGGATGAGCCTGGAGATGATGGAGGGGGTGGCGGTGGAGTAGATGACCCAATCACCAAGGCGGCCACCTTCTCTTCTTCGCTTTCATCTCCGGATGAGTCACTTGTGTCTTCAATGTCGGTGAGCCAATCACCAACAATGTAGGCTTTGCCATTCTTCTTCTTCTTGTGGAAGTTGAAGTTCTTCTTCTTCTTGAATGGCTTGTCATCCTTCTTCTCCTCATCACTTGACTCATCTTTGTTGCCCTTGTTGTACTTGAACTTGTTGTTTGCTTTCTTGTTCTTGTACTTGTCTTTCTTCTCTTTGGGGCAAGCATGGGCCAAGTGTCCAAGTTTGCTACAATTGTAGCAATCCATCTTGGAGAGAGGCTTTCTTGAAGAGCTTGAAAAGAATTTCTTCTTCTTTGAGTCAAACTTGACTCCATTCTTGCTTAGCTTCTTCAACATCTTGGTTGTTTTCTTCACCATGAGAGCGAGGTCATCATCGCTTGTATTCTCATACATGACTTGCATCTTGTGCTTCTCCGAGGAGGATGCCTTGAGTGCCAAGTCCTTCCTCTCCTCCTTCTCTTTTTCTTTCTTCTTGGAGGAGGAAGAAGAGCCACCATCACCAATCTTCATGTACATCTCATGAGCATTGATCTTGTGTGACGGAACCGTCCAAATTATAAGAGATCAAGTACCAAAGTAGCTGATTTAACTGCCACTTAAAACACTTGAGCCCATATAACTCCGGTAGTCCAGAAATCTCGAAGGATTTCTAACAATCGAGGATCGCGCAAACTCAGGTATGCACATTCGAACGAGCCACAAATTAACCGAAAATACTTGAAGTACGAATTAAAGTTATTACAACACTTTGCTCCAAATAAAAGTAGTACTTACGCCACAACACCTGTGGCCGAATAACACAATGTTTGAAAACTGAACCCAAAGTTTTACTCCACACTAAAATCATTAAAAGATAGAGGTGCCCATGAGGTCGTATCCAACAATAGCAAAAGATAAGCTCGTAGAAGACCTTGCCCAAGGCCTACTCCTCTTCTCCTTCGAAAGGATACAGACAGTGCTTACAATAGTCGAAGTATACTTGGCCATCTGCAACAAACGGGATAAACCCTGAGTACGGAAATGTACTCAGCTAGACTTACCCGTCTAACTGAAAATAAAGACTCCAAGGGTATGCATGGTTGTATCTGGAGTTGGGTAAGCTTTACTTTGTAGAAATGCTTAATTAAAAGGGTTTACTTTAATGATTAGATGAGCAGTCATCTTTTATCCTACTCTTTATCTCTAGGTTATAGCACCTGTACTAGAGCACTCACTTGAACTACTCAAACAATATAATAACATATATCCAATTCCTTCATCAATATTTTAGTAGAACCATTACGATGTCACATGGAGTTGTACCGTGGTGAAGCTCAGCATAATCCCCCATATCCAGTGGGGGCGGCAATTCGAATCGATATACAACCAGCTGGCAAGATTACCTTTAACACACGCCCACACTTTCCCCGTCGGGTCCATGCATTGGGTTACCGCTCAACAAAGTCCAGGTGGTAACCGCCGCGATCTCAGAGTAGTCCACCCAATTGTAGAAATCAGTTGGCCACCATGGGGCAGGTCGTATCTACAAACTAGAGGGTGCTCACAGTAGGCTGAGAGTCGGCCCGGACAGTGTTTACTCGGCTTCGGGGTCGACACTCCCGACGGCCCCTATGTGAAAGGGCGCATTCAAAGATGTAAGAAGGCCACCATCGTGTACAAACCTATACGATCCAACGGACGGACTGCCCCCAAGTCTTGACCACTTGGTGCACTTGCCTTCCAGTTGACCGTAATTCATTACTACCATTGGTTCTTTCCACGATAGCAAAATATAGCCAACCGTGATAGCATTACCCCCATGGGATAACACGAAACATAAATAAAATATAACCATGTATTCTAAGCAGGCTAAGCGGTTGCTTTTACTTTTATGAACAGGGTAACAAGGTAGGTAAAACAATAATCAAGGAAGGTAATGCATCAATTTGGGATTCAAGAAAGTTCCATGATTTATACATGCACATATTTACCACAGAAATTAATCTAAGAAAACAGCAGAACACATTTTAACTTTGATATATGCGGAAAACAACTAATTAAGCATTAGCACTGAAGACATTCTCCAAAAATCATTTTTATACTTTTAACAGAAGGATCATAACATATAGAGTCTAACCAAAACTTATTTCACAATTTAGGATTTACCAAACTCTAGATATAAATCAAACAAGCATTAACACATTACTGAAAATAAGAAAAAGAAATTTCATTTCGGAAACCGGCTCGATACACGCAGAGGCGTGCGGGGCGGCTGACAGGCAGGGTCCTCAGTCACTCGAGGTCCATCTGTCGACGGGCAGGGAACAGAGGACGGTGCTGATCAGCGCGTTCTCGCCGGCGGTGAGGTCTCTGACGGTGGGGTTGGGTGTGCTAGGCTCGGGATGACGACGCGCATCCACTGGTGGTGTTGGTTGAACCATTGCGACCGTGAAAGTGGTTGGCGGTGTGCGGTGGCGGTGCAGCACGGCGGTGCGACACGGCGAGGTGATTACTGGCGATGCGAGGCTCGGCAAAAGGTTGTGTGAGCATCGTGGCGATGTGGTGAGTGCGGTTCGAGGGTTGGTTGAGCCGGAGGGGCTCTATGGAACCCTGGCCACGTGCAAGCTCCGCGGCGGCGGCAATGGTGCACGGCCAACGGTGCTGTGCTAATACAGGTCGAACTGGAGCTAGGGAAAGGCGTTCTCACCTCGGCTAGCTCTGGTGAAGCTTCCACGAAGATGGAGGCGTCGGGGCGAGACAGTGAAGAGATGAACACTGGTCGGTCAGTGCGGTGGCGACTCAGGATCGAGGAACGGCGGAGACGTTCCGACGACTAGAGCCCTTGGCTGGTGAAGAAAAGGCGAGCAGCGTGTGTGCGGGGCGAAGGCGAACACTAGTGCGAGATGGATCGAGCAGAGAAGCTCCGGTGGTGGTGGATTTGAGAAGGAGGCGCTTGCGGTGCTGTTGGCGCTCGGCGCAGCGAGAACAGAGAAACGCGAGCGAGTGAGCGAGTGAGGATGAGTGAGGACGAGTGTGGGAAGTGGAGGAGGTATAGGCGCTCCTCTTTGCACGGTCATGGCCGACCGGCGCGGCCAGTGGGGACCGTGATGCGATGGTGCGGCGGTGGCAGCGGCGCTGGCGTGTTTGCGGCGAGCGGGAGCAGAGCAGGACTTGGTCGACGCGCCGTTAGCGCGGATTCGCGCTTGATTGCGAATGCGACGAGGCGGGGCGTTGATCAGACGCGGCACTGCGGCGGCGTTACTGTGAAACGACGGCGCGGCGCGTGGTAGTGTGGCTGGCAGGTCTGCGGCGGCGAAGCAGGGCGTCAGCGGCGGGAAAACGGGGCAGGCTCGGTCCTAGCACCGTTAACGCGGATTCGAGAGCGGATGCGACTGAGACAGAGCGAGCGGCGACAGCGATGTCGGTGCAGGGCCGCAGCGGCGGCGATGGCGTGTTCAACATCCGCGGTCAGGCATCATCGGCCACGCGGCAGACGACGCCGACGTACGGTTCAGCCGCGGTCGGGCGAGTGCGCGCGGGCGGGTGAGCGCACGGGAAAGGGGTCGATGTCGAGGGAGGGGTCGATCGGCTGATCGAGCCTTCGACTCGGTCGAGCCTCCTGCGTGGGGTCGTTCAATCGAGCCTCTGTTCGTCATTTCGAGGGGTCCAAGTCGAGGGGGGGGTCGATCGACTGGCTGATCGAGCCTCTGGCCCGGGGGTCGTTCGATCGACCCTCGGTCCGTCCCTTATCGAGCGGCGGTCGAGACCGAGCGGGCCAAAAGCGATACTCAACCTGTTCCGGTTCTGATTTCCTTTTCCTCATTTTCTTTTATTTGATACAAACTGTATTTGCTTCAAAACAGTTTCAAAAACTCCAAACTAAGTTTTAACACTTAAACCAAAGTTGTTCAGAATATTATTCTCTACCTTTTTCATGTAGATCATAATTTCTGAAAATCATTAGTTCAAGAGTTGAGGATTAAAAATTTATTTAAGCTAATTAGGAAAAGAATTACTTTATTTCTTTTAGCAGGTAAATTAACCTTAATTAAGCAGGGTAAACAAACATAAAGCAAACCATACTTTACTCAAGCATAGCAAGGTTTAGCTAAACAGATTGATCATAAGATAGAGCACAAAACACCTATTTAATTCTAGTTTCAAAACATATAAACACACACATGAAATGATAGCATCTGCAAACATGAATGCAATGAAATGTTGTGCTTAGTGGTTAATGATAATCCTAATGCAAGCTTGACACAGGGTGTCACATCTTGCCCAAGATTTGTGTTGGTGTGGCGGCGGAGAGATCTCCTTGGTGAAGAACCGTGACGATGTGGCCGTACTTCTCAATGGGCAAGACACAAAGGATCTTGCGTACCACATCGGTCCACGCCATTTGGTTGAGACCGAGCCCATTCAATCCCTCTACAATAATGTTAAGTCGTGAGTACATTTTATTTGCATTTTCATTTGCATGCATTGAAAAAGAATTGAGCTTAGCCATGACCAAGTGATAGCGTTCTTCACGCTCACTTTTTGTGCCTTCGTGAAGAGCACAAATAGTGGTCCACAACTCAAATGCGTCTTTGGCATTACGCACTCGGTTGAAGACATCCTTGCTAATGCCACGAAAGAGTATGTTCTTCGCCTTGGCATTGTGCTTATCAAAGTTGAGGTCCTCCGCGAAGAGAGTACCTCCCTTTGTGGCGGCTTTGAGCACGCCCACGTCAACGGCCTCTAGATAGGCCTCCATACGAACTTTCCAATAAGGAAAGTCGTCTCCATCGAACATGGGAGGTGGTCCATCCCCATGGGACATCTTGCTCTAGGCGGTGAAGCCTAATTTAGAGCAAACCTTGCTCCGATACTAATTGAAAGGATCAAGATGCCCAAGAGGGGGGTGAATTGGGCTCTTTTTAATTTCTAAACAAAAATTAAACCTATAAAGAGCCAATTAACCCCCTAGTGTCTACCGCTTGTGTGTCCTAGCTAGAAAGAGGTAGCAAGTCAATAGAAAGCGAAAACTTCCTACACAATTCTAGTATGAATTGGAAGACAAGTGCGGAAAGTAATGCGGTAATAAAGAGCTAGGGAAAGAGATGCTTGACATGGCGATGTTTTGTCGAGGTATCGAAGAGTCGACACTCCCCCCTAGTCCTCATTGGAGCACCTCGCAGGGTGTAGCTCCCCCTCAATCCTGCGCAAGGGATGAGTGCTATCTACGGGCTGATTCTTCGCCACTCCGGCTCGGTGAATCGCCCACAACCGATCACAACGTCGATGGAGAAGGGCCGCCGACAATCCTCCGGCGATCACCTTCCTCCGAGCACCACCGGACCGTCTAGGTGATGTCGATCACCAAGAGTAACAAGCCTCGATCTTCACTTGACTCACTCAAGCTTCACAACTAGAGGATGCACACTTGAACTCTTGGATGAACTAGAGGAGAGGATGAATGGATTCGCGAATCACTCTCTCTCTCTCTCTCTAGGGCTCTTGCTCTCTTCCCAACCTTCTCAATAAACTCAGCAACTCAAATGAGCAAAGGCTTGGTGGGAGAGAAGTGGGAGGGGCTATAAATAACCCCTCTGAAAACTGCCTCGGGCTGACAACTTAAGTTAGCGACGGACGCTCTGTCGACTAGGCGACGGACGGTCCGTCGCATGCCCCAACGGCTAGTTCTATTCATAGTTTGGGCGACGGACGCTCCAACGCCTAGGCGACGGACGCTCCGACGCCCTGCCCAACGGCTAGTTCTGACACACTGTTCCCAGCGACGGACGCTACGTCACTGGGTCGACGGACGCTTATCCAGCGTCCGACGCTACACTCTGGCTTAGGCTGAAAAACACCCTCTCTGGAAAGTCGACGGACGCTCTTCCAAGTGTCTGACGCCTGGCCAACGGACAGCGTTCGACGGACCCTGAAAAACTTAGCCAGAAAACATCTCCACTGGAAGGTCGACGGACGCTGTGGACTCATCCACCAGCGTCCGGCGCCTTTGTCCGACACGACGGACAGCGTCCGATGCCTCCGTCAGGAGCGTCCGACGCCCAGAAAACAGTTCTATCAACTTCGTTTTTTGTCGTGATGAATATGGAAGTTGTTCTAGGCTATCTTACGGTCAACGTAGGCTTGCTTAGAGCTAAAAAAGTCAAGTGTGCACCACACCTAAGTCATGAAGCTTTCCTAAGTCAAGCTACTAGTCTCAACCCCTCTTAATAGTACGGTCAAAGATAAAAAGAGAAAACTCTATCTATTTCTAAGTGCACTTCATCACCTTATGGCACTTAGCCTATTATTCTAGGGTCTTCATCATGTCTCCTTGAAATCCGAAACAATATCCATCTTGGGGGCTAAGTGATGACCATTAATGCTCATTCTTGTTGATCACTATGGCTAAGCTACGCATAGCCTCTGCAAAACACACGTTAGCCATAATAATCTCTAATTGTCGTTAATCACCGAAACCAACTAGGGCAATGATTCTTAAACCTTCGAAGGACTGAGCCGGTAAATCTTGAAGTTCACGAAGTCACCACAGGCGCCTCGCTGTCGACGGGAACGTCGCCTACCACCACTCAATGCATAGCGCCGGAAAATTCTGGGCCGACAAATCTTGAAGTTCACGAAGTCACCACATGCGCCTCGCTGTCGACGGAAACGGTCGCCTACCAATCCAGAATAAAGTGTCGCACCCAAGATTTGAACCCTGGGTGGGAGCTCCCCGATCAATGGCAGTTGCCATCGAAACCGAAACTATATTAGTACTAGGATTCTCATAATTGACAGTTGACACACCACCGACTTCTTGTTGAGACTATGACAGAATCAGAACCGGCAGCACAACAGAAACCATATGGATCGGATGTCAGACAACTGATTTGGAGAAAGTGTTACAGGAAGAGTAAAATTGTTATCAATCCTTTTTTTTGGTTGATGAAAAATCAACAACTAGATCAGAAGATCTGTGTGCTATATCATATATCGTCATCATCTGCGTTTGTTAGGTCGTCGGATACATATGAAAATAAACCACACGCTCATTCGGATGGAACGGTTCCTAGTAATATTATAATATATTGCTATCGGTCCTAGTCCTCACTCCGATCCTAGAGCCTATAGAGGAATGACCTCCACATCATCGTGCTCACTCTTCTCTGCTTCATGCTCGGCGTTGCCTGCTCCGTTCTCCATGGCCGCAGCAGGACCTCGGTTCTCTGACATGCTCATCTCTTGAACTGGAGGTGGGTTGACAACAGTCATGGGCACGGCATTGTTCTGTGCAAGCCGTCCCCTCCTCTCGCGATGCTCCTGGCAGTTGGCACACCAGTGCAAGCAGCAGTGGACCATGCATGGGTCAGACGGAGAGTTCTGGTGCAAAACAAGACATCAACTAGTTAGCCATTGATCACGTTTTGGAGAGTTAGCTGTAACTTGTTAACAGTGGAAAGCAGCACCTTGAGATGATATTTCCTCTGAAGTTCCTGGCGGAAGATGCCAGTATAGGTAGCACATAACCACCAACTAAACACCAGACCTTCTCCAACCAGGAATGCAGTCCTTGGATTAACACCATGAAATATTGCTGTCAGAATCGCCAGCGTGACCCCTCCTTCAACAAACACAGCATGGCACACGCAAGGAGTTGTCCAAGGGATGTCATCCCTAAGAGCCTCGACGTTGCGCCCAAACAGCACGCAAGGGCAAAACAACCCAGTTCGGCCTAGTGTGTTGCAATAAACAGACAATTTGATAGTTAGATGATCTTCCACCAGCTACCTTTCTTTCAAATCAGCATTCTAGAATTACGGACAAAGAGATAAATGACACAAAAAAGCCAAATACGATATTAAAGTGCTACAAATAAATCAGTTAAGTTAATCTTCGATAGTTTGATAATCCGAACCTGATTATTTCATAGAGCACATCGAGGTATAAAAGTGCTACACAAAGTGACATTTGATCAGGCATAGCAAATGCCCCCAAGTAAGAGCACTTTAACCTATGGCATCTTCCTCAAAGTAATGATATGGAGAAATTAAGAAGACACATGGAAATAAGATAACTCTTACTTATCTGGCCTTAAACTCTATTAACTATGAAACCACCAAAAGTAGTATTATGCATGAGCCAAGTAAGTCAACTCCAAGAAGGCAAACAAGGAATACTTTCTCAATTTCAAGCAATGTACCCTGGGCTTGAGAGTCATATCATAAGGAATACAAGAAGCACTCTATCCTTTGAAACAAGTAAAGAATCCATAGTACCATGACCATTCTCGGATACTGAGCACAATTTCAGTTAGACACATCATTGCCATATAATGCTCATAAAATGATTTATCACAAATAAGCACCATCAGGCGATTTGGGCTAAGCAGCAGACCACCATGGCCAAGTCCAAATAGCATTTCCCACATCGGACCCTGGATCCAATGTTCATCCGAAAAGCATGGCAACTAATACCTCAATCAAGCAATGGATTCTCCCTACCACTGAGCCTGATTTTCATGGAGTAAGACACCAAAAACCCACATGACTCGACCGATAATGACGATGATGCAGGTTTTGTGAATGAAGCGGGGACTGAAATGGTAGATCAAGGTGATGGCAGGCCGACGCGATGCACATGCACCCCTGCCTACTCCCGGTAATGTTGATTGGTGGTGAGGTGGAAGGGGAGATTGGATTACATACAGGTGTCGGGGTCCTCGGTGCATCCGAAGATCCCGGTGGTCCAGGGCTCGTCGGCGGGCGGCTCGTAGCTCTCGGGCAGGACCTGGCCGCACTCGCTGCACCTCCGGCCTTCGAGCTGGTGTTGGGCAGGGGAGTAGGGATGAGATTCAGATCGGACTCATCGGAGGAGGGATGGATACTTATTTTACCCTAAGAAGAATAAGAAGAAGAAGAAGAAGAAGAAGAAGAAGAAGAAGAAGAAGAAGAGAGAGGGAAACCTGCGGGACGTGTACTGGCTGGTTGAGCTCGCCGGGGCGGATGTCCTCGGCGGGGGCGTCCTGGTCCTTGGTGAGCTTGACGTAGCGTGACGGGTGGCTGCTCGTAGCATCCTCCGCCATGGTTGGCCGGATCGGAGGAGGAAGACTGGAGGGAGGAGTAGGCGAACGAGATCTCTCTCTGCCCAGTCTTTGCGTGGTCGTGTCTCCTTTGGACCGACCGACCGGTGGGCCCGTGGTGGGCCGACACCTTACATCTGCGGACACGGGCCCCCCTGATCAAGCCCAAACTACTCCCAATCCAATCCAAAGCCATCTAAGGAAGAGGATGAATCTGCCTCGACGCTGCTGTGGCAACTGGCAAGAAACAGCAACGTACTTTTTTTTTTCCGTTAAAAAAAAAAGAAACACAACGTACCGTAGCGACAGATGGACTTAAGTTAAAAAACTAGGACCAACCAAACTACGCCGTAGGCGTTGAGTCGAGGGAGTTACCTGGACAGCGACATAGACTACACTCGTCGATCCATGCCACAAGGCACATCTCCAAGTCCCATGGTAATAATACATATAAATCAATCAGCACAGCAGCGCAACATGCACAAGCACAACAATAACACAAACGGTTCGATCGAGTTCAGGCTATAGCAAGAATGGGTTCATCCTCCTCCCTTGCCGCCTGCCTCTTCATCGTCTTCCTCGTATCCTCGGCTCTACCCAGCTGTAGCCATGGCGGCAGCATTGCCATCTACTGGGGCCAGAACGGCAACGAGGGCACCCTCGCCGACACCTGTGCCACCGGCAACTATGCCTTTGTCAACATCGCCTTCCTCTGCAGCTTCGGCTCGGGGCAGAAGCCGCAGCTGAACCTCGCGGGTCACTGCGACCCCTACTCCAACGCCTGCACAAACCTCACCACAGACATCACCTCCTGCCAGTCCAAGGGTGTCAAGGTCATGCTCTCCATCGGCGGTGGGGCTGGAGGCTACTCCCTCAACTCCAGGCAAGAGGCCTTCGAGCTTGCCCAGTACATCTGGAACAATTTCCTCGGTGGGCACTCTGACACGAGGCCGTTTGGCGGCGCCGTGCTCGACGGCGTCGACTTCGACATCGAGGGAGGAAACCCTGACTACTATGGAGCCCTTGCGGCATACCTCAAGTCCTATGCTGCCAACGCCAAGGGCAAAGAGGTCTACCTGTCAGCGGCGCCACAGTGTCCTTTCCCAGACCAGTGGGTCGGCAAAGCCCTTCAGACAGGCCTCTTCGACTATGTCTGGGTTCAGTTCTACAACAACCCACCTTGCCAATACACACCGGGAAGCATGGCCAACCTCATCAAATCCTGGAACCAGTGGACAACAGGGATCACAGCTAAGTACATCTTTCTTGGCCTGCCGGCTGCACCAGATGCTGCAGGGAGTGGGTTCATACCAGTAGGGAGCCTCAAGGCGCAGGTGCTTCCCGCGCTCAAGAACTCCACCAGCTACGGAGGAGTCATGCTGTGGTCCAAGTTCTACGATGATCAGGATGGATACAGCTCGGCCATCAAGAACTCCGTCTGATCTCATATCTGAATATGATCGTGTGTGTGTGTGTGTGTGTGTGAGAGAGAGAGAGAGAGAGAGCTGTGACGTATTATCAGCATTACTTCATATAGTTTGGCATAGTCTTATATGTGTGGTGAATACAAAATTCCATTGAATAAAAACATATTTCTATCACCCAGCTTGCATTCTATGGTCGCTGGACTTCAATCAAGACGAATTAGAATCAATGGCTAACAATAAGTACCTTGTGCCTCGGGGTTAGGGCTCCAATCTGCATTGAGATAGTCTTGCCACGCCTGAAACAGATGGCCAGATAATCAAGTATGCCAAAAAAAGGAAGGGTGATATGAACTCACTGAGTAATTTGAGACTACCTTGTAAAAATATTTATCAACCAATGAGACAAAATTGCATATCATAACTTGATCTCTCATCTAATCTGGTAAGATCTTACAAGCAATATAAAATTTTCAACAAAAGCGACGGCCGATGCAAGCAACAGTTGTGCATACACCTCTTCTTAGACAAATGAACCAAAACCCAACCCTAAAACCTAATTCATTTGGCTCGCTCATCTATTCATAAGCATACTACTAAGACACAGAGAAGGGGCAGGTAAGAGAGAAGAAAAAAAAACGAATTACAGCTACCTACATAATCCCAGATTCTTCTGATCTAGTGAGTTACAGAGACATCCCTAACTACACCTAGCTTGGGCTGCTTCGAGCAGAATCATCAGCATGACCTCTGGATGAACGCTGAAAGTAGTACCTGCAGGAGAAAAGTGGTAGCAGTTATTCATTAGCAAGTACATCGACGAAAAACTCAAAAGAAGAACTGTGTTCACATGGCATACACAAAAATGTCGATTCCATGGAGAGATGAGTATTTCCTGAGCAGGCGCTCTATTGTATACCATTCTGATCGTTGGGAGCCACCTTGATAACCAATTCGGGGCATGTGGATAGCCGCTTCAGAGAGAGAGAGAAAATGAAAACAAAATAACTGAACCTGATAGTAGCTAAAGAGATAATTGCATCAGTTCAATACTTCAATGCAAAAGAAAAAAAATGGGAATACCATGCTGATAGCTTCAAAGGTGAGAAAGTTATTATAAGTTTAAAATAGCTATACAAACATGCTCTCATGATTTATAATTAAAGAAATTCCATGGACGTTTAGGCTGAGCAGGATGTTTAGTGTGTAGATATTACTTGAAACAATAAACATATTGACAACTGCATGCATTGGTGAAGAGATGGGTGGCATTCAGATATTCAAAGGCATGCATTAGATTTCTAAACAATTCCATATTAAGGAACCAATCAAAAACAATACCAGAATGCTGAGCAGCTGAGAAAGCTGCTTTTGATAAACAGAGCTCCAAATCAGGCATGGAGATTTCACTTCTCGGAACTTTACGTCTCGGATTGTAAGACTGAACGATAGCTAGTGCCACCCATAAAAGTGAATCAAAACTCCGGGTACTGTTGGCTTCTGCAGTAAGGATGCAAATGAAATGAAGACACAGAACAGGTTCTTGTCAGAGTAAGCTACTATAAATAATAGAGAGGCAACATTTGGTAAATATTTTTTTCTTCAATACTCAGAAGAGTTGCAAGTCAGTGTATTAGAGAATAAAAAGGAAGGACTGGTCCCCTACAAGAGCCCCTAGGAATGAAGACCAGTCCCTCCTTGCCCCCTCCCCATAGGCCCATACTGCTACACCTAGGCCATAGGGGCTATAGCTAATAGCTAAACGAACTAAAGGTTTTTGATCAAGATTAGCATAGTATTGGCATTGTATTTAGCAGTTACAGAAGTTCATGCATGTAAATATGGTCTAAAGTGAAATGCAATGAACATAAAAGTAATACAAATTTGTGAAGCTTGTGCTAAAAAAACCTAACCATCAAGCTGAATCAAGTGAAGATCGCCCATGTGGAGGTCATCGAATTCAGAAGCACGGTGATAAGCATCTGGAATGCATGTCGACAGACTAGTCAAAGCATCAAACATTCCTCCATGCCCCCAAGTCCCAGAATTATCTATGCAGCTGTGACAGCATTACAAATTATTTAGCACAAAAATTTGGTTCAGAGAAAACTTGGCAGAAGTCGAAGGACAAAAGATATTGAAAATCTTTATATTTTCTTTTCTTTATGTTAAGATACAGCATCTTAACATCAAGTAGTTTTAAACTTGATATAGATGCCCGAAATAATAAATATACAACACAAGAACTATTTTTAGACAATGGGGAAAAAGAAAACACCACGATCTCTGCATCCAAGACACAGTCATACAGGGAAAATATGGTAAATCGTACAATAATAACTAGTTAAAGAATTGTAGGAAGAAGTAGTAGCCTTCCATAAATAGCTTACTCATGTTTTTTCTTACTAGAAAGTATAAGTACCTGAATATGATGGCAGGCTTTTTAGGACAAACTTTTGAAGGATCAGTACAATCTCCATATACAAATTGGATGGATCCTGCGTCTGAAATATTCTGGCTTGCTGTGATATCAGGTTCCTTAACTGCTAGTGTCTGGTAACCCAAACTTTCCCATTTGGACAATCTCTTTTCTTCTATTTTTTTCTTGTTACCATCACGTTTCAGGAGCTTTTCTTCAGGCGTTGCTCTTTGCCTTCCAAATTCAAATGTGGCATCTTCACTAGAACCGAAAGCCTCTTTGAACTTCTCGACCCAGGATAGGTATGCAGCTTCGTTTAGCCCAGGATCAATGCGAATAGAATCAGAAGCCTTTCTAATCACAGTTCCACTGTCATCAGTCATATTTGGATTTATCTCAAATGCGCGTTCGTCCTTTTCTGAAGACTCATGGCTACGCATCATGACAACCTTTTCAGACATTGTTTTTAACTTCACCAGTTTCTCCACACTGATTGTCTCAGCAGTTGCATCCTCATTGATTGTTTCTGTGGCTGTATCTGCTGGATCAAACAGGTGCAAGCCAAAGATAATTGATCTCATGTCACTAGCTTCATTTCCTGGATCTCCTCCCTTCTCATCAGTTCCATCCTCTTCTCCAATAATATTATGGACAAACTTAAGTTTTCTGTCGGCTCTTCGCATTATGACCTGATTACAATTTAAAAAAGGACAAGAAACTCAGAATTTCAAAAAACAACTTATTCAAGAGAGCATTAGGGCTCCACCAGTAAGCCATAGTCTTTACCTCTTCAATTGTGCGCTGTGATACCAAATTTATTGACAACACATGATTCAACTGTCCAATGCGGTGAGCACGCTGTAGGGCCTGTTTGTCAGCTTGAGGATTCCAATCTTGTTCATAAAAAATAACCTAAACCAATCATCCCAATAAGCATGGATAACATATAAATAAGGTTCATTGTCATCATTAGGAGCTGTTTGCTTGGTACTAAAAACATATTTATTTAGAATGGATAAAATATTACTAGATCTAGTAGGCAAAATCAGAGTCATAGGAGTAGCAATGTTACCAAGTTCAATGAGACTCACAGTATCGGCACCAATGAGATTAAGACCCACACCACCTGCTCTAGTTGATATCATGAAAACAAATGCTCCACTTTGATTATCATCTCTGATAAGACCTTTTGTAGCTTGAGAACTGAAATTTCTTATTGCTGCAAACCGTTCCTCAGCACGTACTGAACCATCTAGGCGCTCGTAAGTGTAATTGCGTAGCTCTAGGAAATCCTATTGAAGCGATAACACAAAATAGGTGTTATGCATAAGTATTAAGAAAAATAAGTCGCTTATTGTGTTAGCATCACTGAAAAAAAGAAAACCTGAAGAATGTCCAGTGTCTGGGTCATCTGAGCAAATAGCAAAACACGATGTCCGCATTCATGGAGCTTCTTCAGGACAAGATCTAGGACAATGAGCTTTCCACTAGCCTGAACAAAGATGACCATAAAATATAATTTAATACCCATGACAGGTTAACAAAAGTCAAACCTGTTAGTTCAAATGGCCCTAGTTGGCTGCGGAGCGCGCACATGGGGCACTTTATGAGCAACTTAGAATTTCCGAGTTTTTGATAACAACAAAAATGGAGTATTATTTGACATGGTGGCACCACTCTCATGTCTATTGTTTTACCAGGTTTGGCTAACACCTGCCCATCTTCCTTTTTAAATAAAGTAAAACAAAAAAGGAAGAAAAGGGGGCTTCCTATTTACCAAGTTCTTCAATTGCATTTTCACAGCTAAGAGCATCTCCAAGAGATTAGCCAAATCATTTTCTAAAGGTAAATTTGGCTATTATTAAAGGAAAACCGTCTCAACAAATTCTATAAATGACACTCAAATTTAGCAGCTCTCTATCCCACCTGATTCGCTCTCTACTTTTGAATAGCCTACCTCACTAGCCATCCAGCCTCTTTGTTTTACAGTCTGTTGGAGTACTCTAGTATTATCTACTTTAGACTGTAATGGCTCGTCTTGGCTAGTATTTTTGGCTAATCTCTTGGAGATGCTCTAAACCACGAAGCCATATGACACCAAGTAGATAGGCTCTTAGTATTTAATCATCTAATGAAGCAGACTAACCTGAACTAAATGCTCCCCTTCCACATAAGGCTCAGGTTCAATGCCACTGAACAGATATGGGTGACTGCAAGCTTTCCTTAGTTGTATTACCTGATGAGAATTTAGAAAAGCAAGAAATGAGCATTAAATTTGTTTTCCATGCATAAACTCTAAAAAGCAAGATAAAGCTAAAACGATATAATTTTGGAATAAATTAACAAAAGGAAAAATAAGTTTTTGGATAGGATGGGCTGGTAGTTGGTTGTACCCCACTCTCATTCTTAACCTCCCCCTCCTTGGGGGGGGGGGGGGGGGGTACATAGGTGTCCCTCTAGAAGACTGACATGAAATAATATAATACCAACACTTGCACTGGAAAAGGAAATCCTTCAACTGTTTTGCTAAGTTAAGAAAGTTTGGAGAGGAGTATGAACATAACATATCATATAAATCATAACTCGATTAGGGGGGGGACTAGAAAAACTACATATTATGAGTTACTGCAGCGGAACATACGAAATGCTAGCTCACAATCAAACATAGGGAGAAACAAAATTACAATGTTTTGTAAAGACTGGTGGCGAGAAGATCCTCTAGTAAATGAAATAAGTGTTGCCAGTTCTTTCCGCAACACTGACATGTATAGCTTCTTTTGTAACTGTGTCAGTGGCACCATCCTGTAAAAATCATTCATAACAGATTAAGAAGATAGCAAGGGCAAGAGCACAAAGAAATGGGAAAATATCCTCCTGAAGCAAAGAACCATACACTGCTAGCTCAGTTAGTGGAGGCAGTGCCAGAATTCCTCTCTCGATTAGTAAAGCTTTTGTCCGACGTAGCATAAATGCCTTGAGTATATGTTTAATGATCTTGAATTGTCCTTTTGCTTTATTAGCTTCATCACCTGTTCAGAAACAAGATATCAACATTTCAGAGATCCAAAAGAGTTACTTTCAATGTAGAGCCCCAAAAATAAACAAAAAACCAACATGAAAGAAATGATGAGTGAATAAATGGTTGAGATAACTGTTTGATGCAGGAACAATTGGTCTAAAACAGATTCAGACATTTGTAAAGGCACTAAAAGTTTTAATTTCCATGTAAAGGCATGCTCTTGTTTTGTGTGTTCTATTAAGAGAATGAGTAGACCAAAGGATAACAGCATTAACCATTCAAGACAACACAAACATGATACGACATGAAGCATAAAGAAACTGTGCAAATTTTAGCAATAGAATATGCTGCATGATGCACCAAACAAGCGCAGGTGCTACATCGTGCATATAGTGCTACATCATGCATATAGTGCTCCCAGCTAAAGTGCACAAATGTGCTGTTGCTCAGAACAAAAGATACCTGGCAATTAACAAATGCTAAAAATGCATTGCTCTACAATTTCAATTTAATACCTGTCAATGATTCCCCAGCTTCCTTAAATGTAGAAAGGAACTCATCCAGCTTTGCAAATATTGAAGGCAGACAAAAGTGCATCAAAGCCCATAATTCAGAAAGGTTGTTCTGAATAGGAGTGCCTGTTAGTAGTAAACGTCTTGGCATGATGAAATGTTGCTCAAGGACATTGTACAGTACCTGAAAAAGAACTTCCTGAGTCAAACGGAAGTTTGTCCCACAATACCATATAAAGATAAAAACAATTTTCTATGATAAGTGAACCAAAAGGACAAAATGAAAAGGTACAACCTATAGAATTTGTCACATGCACATTTATCTGTATGACTGTATACCTTGGTAGGTGCATATATTAACACCAACCAACAGGTACCTAATAAATATAATTAACAGTTGGGTTACATCCTCAATT
This sequence comes from Microstegium vimineum, assembly GCA_022036555.1. Lineage (NCBI taxonomy): Eukaryota > Viridiplantae > Streptophyta > Magnoliopsida > Poales > Poaceae > Microstegium > Microstegium vimineum. Next base: position 30,980,824 of record CM039139.1, on the reverse strand, counting down.
GAAACCTAAAAGTGCAGACCAATGCTAATGAACAAACATAAAATTGTAATTTGTTTGCTGCAGAAGTGGTAATAGTTAAATGGCAGGAAAATTGTGATGGTTCTAGCCCTCACAAGCAGAACATAGGTTGCACCTGAACAGCTGAACCTGAAGTCCAGAAATTGCTTGTAAAATATGAACATTTCTGCTTAGTGACAGGCCATAGCTATTCTTTAGTTATTGCTCAAAAACGATCATTGAATCAGGTCATAGCTATTCTTTAGTAGTTGCTCAGTCACAAACTCACAATGACAAATCTAGCTCTGGAATTATAAATGCTCTACCAAGATACTACTCAGAAGTTGGAAGTAAAGATGTTTTTCCCCTTAGAGCACCGAAAGTCTGAGCTCCCCACATGACACACAAAAATGAAGGTAGGTACAAGCTTATAGTGTCGTGGTACCAAGAGCTGCTCGGTGACAAAAGAACAGTACCAGGAAAGAAACTTTGCACGCGGCATTCATAACCATAGAATCAGCGATGCAATTGGATTTCTGAAATTCTCAGGTGAATTACAAAGATTAAGTGTCTGCTCACACTGGATGGATTTTTAAGACGTTGAGCTTCATCAATAACTGCATAGTGCCAGGGGATTTGTGACAGGAAATCTTGATCCATCAAAGCTGTGTCATATGTTGTCAAGAGCACATCAAATGGTAATTCCTGTTACATGCAAAAAAAAAAAGAGACCAAGGACAGGAAAGATGTGACACATATTGACGGGAATCATGGGATGCCTAACAAATATTGAACCAAGAATATTTTCTGTAATAAAAGAGCATACGTTGGATCGAGATGATGTGGAAGCTTTCTGTACATCTTCATAGATGGTCCTCCGAAGGTCACGTCGGTGAAGCTTATCACCAACATACTGCAGCACCCTGAAGGAAGGACAGAATTTACTGAATTCTGACAGCCAGCCATCTGTGACGCTTAGAGGACATAAGACCACTGCAAGGGTGACCTTACGGGATCAAAATACAAGTAGTAGCACGGTAAAATCAAATGTAAAAATAGAAAAAGAAAAGAAAAGAAATCACTTGTAGCCTTACAAAATGGTCCAGGTGCAATACGCTGGACCTTGAGATAGCTCAATAGAGAAATAGCTTGTAGGGTTTTGCCAAGCCCCATCTGCAGATGATCAAAGGCCCATAAAATTGGATAGCGTGAGTAATTTGGCATGGAAAAGCAGTTATACATGGATGCAAGCTTCCTAGTCTCGTAGAGTTATCTGATTTGATGGAATGTAGGAAGATAATGTAGGATTTGGCGACATAAACAAAGGTTTATATACAATTAATAATAAGCAAAACATAGAGTGACCACGCAGTAGAGATTTATTTGCAATATATAGATAAATAATATATACAGAACAGAAGACAAAATGGGGGACACAGTATAGGCAAATGAAATGGCGAAAGGTGATGCGAAATGGGGGATTCAGTAGCGGGCATCCCGACCGGACACCCCGTTGACAGTGGTGTGTGGTAATAAGGTGAGGCGGCGGCGGCGGCGGATGAAAGCTCACCTCATCACCTACGAGCGAACATACCAATACCAGGTAGAGAATGAGAATGAGAAGCGTTGGAGGTGAGCAATTGGAAGGAGATGAGGGTGATTTTGAGGACGTACCGAGGACGACGTTGACACCGAGGCGGTAGCGGCGGATGAGCCAGGCGACGCCATGGAGCTGGTGCGGCTTGAGGTCGGCCGTGACGCCGAGGTCCGGGAGTCGGGTCCCTTGATCCTGGGCGTCGGCGGAGAGGACGAGGTCGGCGGCCACGAGCAGGCGACGCTCGTAGCAGGTCGCAGGCGCAGCCATGGGGGAGCCTTTGGGCGAGGGGCGGGCGGGGAAACAAAAAAAAGAGAGAGAGAGAGAGAGAGTGGAGTGGGGAAGCGGAGGAGGTCGGCGGCCACGCGTCGCCTGCTTTCCTGTTGGGCCTGCTTTCCCGTTGGGCCTGCTTTCCCGTTGGGCCCAAAGCGTCCACGTGGGCACAGAGACCTGACAGAGGCGGTGGGGTCTTCTCTCCTCGCCGCTTGCTCCGACGAATTCGAAGTTGGAAGAGGGGACGAGGCGAGCGCCATTTCCGTGTCCCCCGGATTTCGACAAGCTGCTCAGTCTAGGAAGAGAGAAAGGCAACTTCAAAGGGAAAAGGCCCGAATCCCACCAAAAACCCTAGTGGGCGTAGGCCCTCGCCGCCGCCGCCATGCCGCCAGGGGCCGACGCGTCTTCCCTCGCCGCCGCCGTCCTCGACGCCGCCACGCCCCCGGCCGCCGCCGCCGCTACATCCAGAGTGCTCGACTACCTCTCCCGCCACGCCGACGACCAACCACGGGCCTTCTTCGCCGACGCCTTCCCGTCCCTGCTCTACCGCCTCTTCGTCTCCGCCCCGTCCTCCCCATCCTTCATCGACCTCGCCGCCGCCGACCCCGCGCTCGCCGACCTCCTCTTCTCCCTCCTCTCCCCCACCGGTCCGCTCCTCGCCGCCGCCACCGCCGCAGACCGCCTCGCCCTCATCCGTTACGTCTTCCCCTCCGAGCGCCTCCCCGACTGTCTCCGTCTCGCCCTCGGGTCTCCCCCCTCCACTGACCTCGCCTCGCCGCTCCTGTCGCGCCGCGTCGCCTCCGAGCTCCACCTCTCCGTCTTCGAGTACTACCTCTTCTGGTTCGCCTACTACCTTGTCTCCTCCGCATCCTCTGCCCGCCCCAACCCTCGACTCACCTCGCGCGCCCGCCTCGAGACCTGGGTCTCTACTCTCGCCACCACGGCCATCCGCAAACCCGGTCAGAAGCCGGAGAGCTCGCTATACCTCAGGTTGCTCTATGCCTACCTCAGGGAGCTCGTGCCAACGCGCACTCCGCTGGGTAAGATTCCCGGGGGCGGCACCCTGCTCCACCGGCCACCCAACGATGGCATCGATGCTGCCGACTCGTTTGCACGGGCCGAGTTCTTCCTTCACACCCTTGTCCAGTTCTGGCTTGTCGGCGATGACTTCTCACCGCTCCCCATGCAGACTTGCCGTGCACTCGGCCTGCGGTTACCTTCTCGTGCTCGTGCCGACTTGAGTGAGCGGCCACCATCACCAGGCCTGGGTGATGCAGTGAAGCTGCTTGTCATGTACCTCAACTGCTGTGATGTCCATGCGCGCATGCCATCTCCTCAAGGAATGCCAGTGTCCAATGGGCTCTGCGATACCCAGGTTGGGTTCTGGAATCCGTTGATACAGAGGCCTCTGTACCGGTTTGTACTAAGGACCTTCTTATTCTGCCCCATCGGTGCCGTGATAAAAAATGCAACACAAGTCTTCTCTGTGTGGTTGGCTTACATGGAGCCATGGAAAGTTACCCAACAGGAGCTGGATGGGTACGGCAAGCAGCAAGCCGGGATGAGAAGGAGCTACAAACAACCAAGATGGTGTACAATTCATTGTGGAGGACATACGTTCTGTCAAATTACCTGTTCTACAACTCGATGATTGTGCATTTCCTGGGATTTGCGCACAAGTTTATCCATTCTGATGTTGCCTCAGTGCTGCTAATGGTACATAAGGTAAGTCCTGGGCTATACTCTTTTGCTAATGGTACTTGTATATATGGTCAACCTTAATACTACCTAATGCCTCACTTGTTCCTTGCTCACTGATGATTGTTAGTGATGAACACTCATAGCCACCGAAACAGTAGAAATGAGTTGGGAGTGTTGGTTTCGCGCATAATTCATGATTACGAACTATATAATCATATTATGTCGAGTTGAGTTGTGTTTGATGTCTCCAGCAAAGTATACAGCAGAAGCCGAGTCCATGGGAAATATACACCTGTTAGAATACGTAGATGCATGGATCCTTTACTCGATGCCTAAAGGTTGAAACTATGAATACAGATTATACATTTTGACTGCTATTTTAGAGATGATTTTATCTTATGGATGCCTGATGGTATATTTTGCTGTATGAGGACAAACTGGAACCGAAAAGTTTATCAATTTGCAGCATCCTTAGTGGTAAGCCCTTGAGTTGGGCTAATGGTTTCTGCTATGCCGATCTCTATTTGAAGACCATGCAACTGGAGAAATTGTACTTATGATATGTGTCTTTGCGCTATTCAAGTTTCCCTTCCATTATATATTTAAGTTTGTTAAATGAAAGATATCTTGCTATGCCTAACACGCCTTCAAACTCTTTAAGTTTTGAGGAAATCAGTGGGATATTCCTTATGCTTAGTATAGCTTTGTGTAATATGAACTCTTTTAAAAAATGCTTGTCAGATGTGTTTGTCACATAAACTAATGAATAGATGAATCAAAAAAAAGATGTCAGCTTTAAATTACTGTAAGTCTGTAATATGTATTACATAATTGTTCGGGCTATCCAGGTGTTGGAGGTCTTGAACTCTTCCCCGGAGCTATTAGGTCTTCTCCATAAAGTGGACGCTGCTTGTCACTCTAGGCTAGTGGCATCATCCCCAGCATTTGATGAGGTGTTGAAGTATGTGCCATCAATCCGTGAACAGCTAAAGGTAGGGCATGCATTATTACTTAGTCAATTGCTATTTAAATGGGGCAAAAAATGTTGAAAAAAGTTAAAAAGTGCAATATGAAGTTGCAATCCTAATTGTTTGCATGACATGCACATTTCTATCAGGACTGGGAGGATGGTTTGTCAGAAAGTGATGCAGATGGGTCATTGTTGCATGAGCATTGGAACCCTGATCTAAAGCTTTTCAGTTATGAGGAGAATGGGGCTTATAATCTTCTTCAGGTATGTCTTCACTCCCTTTTTTGTTTTAGAGGGCTTGTATATTTTGGTTGTCTGTTCAGATTTAGTAGGAATACACAGTTATCAAAGCACTAACCGACCACTATACCCCTGGTTGCTCTTCATGGGCATGCCATCCATTCAATCCCTCCAGCTTTGAAAGCGTTTTACTTGGGCATGCATGTATATCCATGTGGCTGCATGCAAGGACCAAAGCGATAAAATAAAAGCTAGTAGCATACATGCTTAAGACTCAGCAAGGGAAGTTTTTGTCACTTTGATCCTCCTTGGTCTCTAAGTCAAGAAAACGTATGCCCACCAAAACAGCGCGGAGGGAGTAATTGGCATCTCTCATCCGTTTCACAGGTTCGCTTCCAATCTTTGGCTTAGCTGATTGCCTTTTTTAGACCTGGGTTAGTAGGTACTCCCTCCGTCTCAGGATAGAGGGCGTAACTGTTTTTTTCTTATGTCCTAGGATACAAGGCGCTGCTCTTTAATCCTCTACTTCACGCGCATGCAGCCATGCAATATTTACTCCACCTGCACGGTTTCTCACCTTCATATTCACGCTCATGCAAGTTGCTGTCTTTCTCTCTGTTGGGGACTGGTTAGCATACACTTAGCATTTAGTTGAGCGCTGATCTCCATACGCATGCTACAAGAACCAAAGTATCAATCGAGGGAGAGATCAGAAATGAAAACTTTTTTGGTCTGCGCACGGAAGGCAGTTGTGCCTTCTATCTTGGGACAGAGGGAGTAATTGACAAGGCTGAACTTTTGGTTTAGGTATAACATATATTTTGGAAGTAGTGAGTGAACCGTTTCAGAGTGCATAGTGAGAAGGGTATACATATGCTTTCTGAATGAAACATGCCATGAAACCATCATGCTTTACCTTGTAGTGGTTGGTTTTCTAAGCTAATATATTCTTGGTTAAATTGCTTGAGGAAGGGTTAGCACAATCTGATATTTATTTATATGTGTTTTTTAGAATTTTGTGAGCTGAGTACTGACATGCAATTTTGATTTTTTATGAAGCTTCTTTTGATCCGAGCAGAGTCAGAGATACTACGCCTTCCAGGTGACACACAACAAGCACTCCAGACGCTGGATTCTATCAAGTCACAGATGAAAACAGCCTTCCAGGGCCACATTGAAAGGATTAACGGGAATACCTCGCTGGAGAAATTACATAATCAACACCATCAGGTGGTGCGTGGGGAGGTGTTCACACCTAAGCATCCCAGCTTGAGGAAGGGTTCTTGGGCTGATGTTAAATACAAAGGTGAGTGGATGAAAAGGCCCATCTCAGAGGCTGAAGTGGCCTGGCTTGCAAGAATTCTGATCCGCCTCTCTGATTGGTTGAATGATGCCCTGGGGCTTGACTATGCTGATGCTGAAGGTGGTAGCCCTCCTGGCGCTACCTACGTTCAGTTTGATGGCAACGAGCTGAGCACGGTGGGCGGGCCAAAGGACGCTGCAAGAATGGCTCTTGGTGCTGTATGTTCATTGATGGTGCTAGTGGGGCAAGCGGTACTGAAGTTGATGAGGTCGCGCAGGGTGAAGATCAGTCTTAGAGTTTTTGCTTCGAAGAAACTGCTCTCAGCTGCTGTTTTGCTGTATGCAGTGGTGGTTGTGGCACGGAATGTTTCACGCTGAGGTCTTTGGTAGAGTTTTGATTTGATACCAGCAGGAATGGTGTTGTGTTGTATAAGCTGTACAGGAATTCAATCGATCGATAGGGGGGAAAGGAAGGAAATGAAAAGATGGGGCTAACGAAGTGTACTACCTGTTTGTTAATTGTGTTGTTGTGGTCTTGTGGACCTTACTGCTGTTGTGCGGATCTCGAGTAAGTTCTGCACTGCAATGTACTTGCTCTTTTTTTTATTATTGAAATGTATTTAGGCAGCTCTAACAGTATTTAAAAAAAACAGCTAGCACATACGAGTAGAATGTTTTATTCAGTAAAGGACTTGTTTGGGGTGCCCCTAGGCCCTAGGGAGAGAAGTTCTTGTTATTGGTGAAGAGAGAGCTTAAGCGCCTGTTTGGTACAGCTTATTACAGTTGTTGTAAGCTGTTTTTTTTTGTCAAACACCTTTTTTCAAAACAGTTTCATTTATGAAGTTGTTTTTCTTCTCCTCACAAAGATATGAAGTTGGATGAAGCTGAAAATAGTAGTCTATCACAACTCTCTCTTTCATTTCTCTCTCACATGCATAAAGTTGTTGATGAAACTGATTTGTCAAACATTTTTTTTAAAATAGTTCAGCTTCACTTAGAGAGTTATTTATAAAGCTATTTTCTAAAAAACACAGCTTCACTGGTACCAAACATGCCCTTAAACTTATACGAGTCGTTAGCAAGTTGACTCTACTTGGCTACTTGCACACAAGACATGACACGGGGCGCATGATGTTTGGTTGGCGTGGACAAACAGTCGGCCGTGAAGGAAAGAGGTGAGCAGTAGTAAGTAGCTGTGAGATTGATGATAATAAATAATCATTAGGCTCAGACGTCGGCGATGACGCATTCTGCTTGCTCCTCCATCCTTTCTCCTTTGTTTCGACAGCCACTCGTCTTCCCAAATCCTCCCACCCGGCTTCGGTTCCAGTTTCAGTTTCTTCCCCAACTTTCCGGGATAGGTGGGGAGCGCAAAACCCAAACCCCCTCAACACTCCGGTTCCGCCGCCGCCGCGACACCACCTCCATCGCCATGGTGAAGTCCAAGGCCATCATGGTCCATGAGCTGGGCGGCCCTGAGGTCCTGCGGTGGGAGGAGGTGGAGGTCGGAGAGCCCGGTGAAGGGGAGATCCGCATCAGGACCACCGCCGTCGGCGTCAACTTCATCGACATCTACTTCCGGAAGGGGGTTTACGCCGCGCCCACCCTGCCCTTCACTCCAGGTATACCCGAGCCCTAGCCCCTAACCCCCCTAGTCCCCACGGAGAGAAGGGGGAGAAGAAGAAGAAGAAAAAAGGAAGGGTATCTTCCCTCTGAATATATACTTATGATTATGATGCGTTGTTGCAAATGCAATATTCCGGCCCGCAGGAATGGAAGCTGTTGGCGTCGTCACCGCTGTTGGGCCTGGCCTCACTGGCAGAAAGGTCGGCGATGTTGTTGCATATGCTGGCAACCCCATGGGCTCCTATGCTCTGGAGCACATCCTTCCAGCGGCTGTCGCTGTTCCCGTTCCACCTTCCGTTGATCATAAGCAAGCAGCTTCCGTGATGCTCAAGGGCATGACCGCCCATGTTTTGCTTCGCCGGGTATTCAAGGTATATACCCAACCAATAACTCATTATTGTCGACCTTGCATTGATAATTTTTTCCTTCTCATTATTATCACGGTGCGCGCAGGTTGAGAGTGGCCATACTGTCCTGGTCCATGCCGCTGCTGGCGGTGTTGGTTCACTCCTTTGTCAATGGGCAAACGCCCTCGGTGCCACTGTCATCGGGACTGTTTCCAATCAAGACAAAGCTGCTCAGGATGGATGCCACCATCCCATTATTTACACCAGCGAAGATGTCGTCGCAAGAGTCAAGGAGATTACATCAGGAAAAGGTGTCAATGTCGTCTATGATTCTGTTGGAAAGGATACATACAAGGTACTTACTATACGTACAGCTGTAATAATATTATACTAACTGCCCTGTTCTCCTCCACTGCGCTTAAAACTGACTGACTAGGAAATACTAAATAATAGTTCTGAGTATTACGAATAGTGAATAATACACGCGGCTACTGAATTATATAGTCTTTTTTTTTAGTATAACAGGTTGGTGTAATATAAGTATTCTACACCTAGGGTATATATAGAATAGCACTTGTATATATTAGCATGATGATTTGCTACTCCCGGCATCCAACTAGAACAGCACTTGTGTATATATATCAACTAAGTTAACATTTAGCATCCAACTCTCGGCATAACCTTTCAGTCTTGCAACGGCCGCCATCATACAAGTACCAATACCAAACGATCTGTATCTGTGATGCGTGCAGGCTTCCCTGGAGTGCTTGGCATCCCGCGGCTTCCTGGTGTCCTTTGGGCAGTCGTCAGGTAAACCTGACCCAGTCCCAATGAGTGACCTGGCTTCCAAGTCGTTGTTCCTTACTCGGCCTAGCCTCATGCATTACACTGCTACCCGTGATGAGTTGCTGGAGTCAGCCGGCGAGGTGTTTGCCAATGTCGCTAACGGGGTGCTGCGCGTGCGCATGAACCACACATATCCGCTGTCAGAGGCTGCTCAAGCCCATGCAGATCTTGAGGGCAGGAAGACCTCAGGGTCCATAGTGCTCATCCCGGACACGGTTAGCTAGAGAGAGATAGACAGGTAGCTCTGCTCAAATGAAGCAAGAGGGCATGTGAATGAATAAATGTAAATGGAGAAGCTACCAGCAGTATGATCTGGTTAGGGGAACGGGGGGTAATGATCATATGCTGATTTTCTTATGAGCTGTCTATGCGTATTTTCGAGACCATTTCTCTGACTTTGAAATCTGAATGAATAAGTGGCTCCCTTGTGGTGTTGGGTGACTCTCTGTTCCAGATTATAAGACCCTTTTATTTACATCTTGCTGTACCCAAATGTGCTACTGCAACATACCGCATGCATACAGACAGGTCCAGTTTTCAACTGAAGTTCGTTTCATACGTAGTTTGAAGTTATTTCTTGGACATCTTCCCTTTATACATATAGTACAGTAAGTACTAGTATAATAAGGTTACTAACTTACTACTCTACTCGTTCGAAATTATAGTTTACTTTGGCTTCTCTGTAAAACATATATATATATATATATATATATATATATATATATATATATATATATATACTTTGAACAATTTTTTTCTAAAAAAATATAGTGTGATATGTACAAGTTTAGATAAATAAATAAATAAATAGATTAGCAAAACACATTTTTGTAGAATTTCTGAAAACTAATTTGATGCTAGAAACGTGTGTAGTTTTGTTTAAGTTTAGTCAGATTTATAAAGAAGTTGGCTTATGATAAAATTAGAGTGAACTGTAATTTGAATGGATAGAAACAACCAACAACAACAACAAAAAAAAATGGTAGGTTGGGAGGCAGAAGCAGGTGGGAAGTCGACTGATGTTGTTGTTGTGGATGAGTTGCGTCATCAGCTCTTTTCTGTGTTGCGTTCGTGTCCCCCGACGGCCCTCGACCCCATCCCCCTCCTCCCGCCGCCGCCGCCTCCTCCTTCACCGGGTACAGAATGCAGCGGGTCGTCGTCATGCGCCACGGAGATCGCCTCGACCATTCCGAGCCCATGTGGCCCGCCAACAAGCCGCGCCCCTGGGACCCGCCGCTCGACGACGCCGGCCTCCTCCGCGCCTGGACCGTCGGCAAGGGCATCAGGGCCGCCGCCACCAAGCAGGGATGGGCCCTCCACCGGGTCCTCGTCTCCCCGTTCCTGCGATGCCGACAGACCGCCGCGCGGGCGGTCGCAGCGCTATGCGCCGTCCCCGACGACGACGCGCTGCTCGCGGTCGGCGACCCGGCCAATGTGCCCCTCGACACCTCGCGCGTCAAGGTTTATTCTCTTTTCTTATAAATCCCCTCACTCACTTGGATACCTAAGAAATTCGTTATTCCTATTAATTCCTATCTAGAACAAACAATAGCCGGAGGGAGGAGTATTAATTCCTTGTCACTGAAATTGCTCACGACAATCCGATACCTGCTGGATTGGAATTCCACTAATTAACAAACTAAAAACTAGTTGCCCTTCTTCTTCTACTATATAATACTCCCTCCATCCTAAATTGTAAGTCATTCCAAGAATCTTAGAGAGTCAAAGCATTTCAAGTTTGACCAAGAATTATAGACAAAACTATAAAGATTTATAACATCAAATACGTATACTATGAAAATATAATTGATAACGAATCTAATGATATTTATTTGACATCATAAATATTATTATATTGTTATATAAGTTTGGTCAAATTTGAGAAACTTTGACTCTCCAAGATTCTTGGAATGACTTACAATTTGGTATGGAGGGAGTATAATATATGATCCCCACACCTGCATTTTGTTTTCCATGTACCAGGTGTCTGTCGAGTATGGATTGTCTGAGATGATGAACGCTCAAGCAATGGGCGTTATTGTTAGCAAGCTGGCTCCCAGCGTCAACAAGTGGTTCCCTGACCTGCCAGAGCTGGAAGCCGACTTCCCGGCTGGAACCATCGACCATTCTATTTCTGCACAACCAATCTACCCGGAGGTACTGTAGGTCTCTGCTTTAACAACTGATTCTCTTCTCTAGGTAGTGTTCAGTTCAACTGATGACGCGCTGCAGGTACCCAGGTGGGAGGAATCCATCATGGAGGCAAGAAGCAGATACGCAAGCGTCATCAAGGCTCTTGCTGACAAATATCCTCATGAAAACCTGCTCTTAGTAACACATGGTGAGTGAGTACCACTCCTATATTTTCGAGCAGTTTCCCTACTCTGGCTGGATCCTTGATCCAGTTTCCATCACGCTGCTGATGAAATGGAATCATCTGTCTGTTACAGGTGAGGGCGTTGGTGCATCGGTGTCTTACTTTGAGATGGGACTAGAGATCTACGATGTGGACTACTGCGCGTACTCTGTTCTGGAGAGGCAGCTGACTGGTGATGAGCCTACCGCGGATAGCTTCAAGGTCCTGACCAAGAGTGGCAGCACAGGCATACGATACGCCCCGGTGTCAGAGGGCTGCTTTGTTGGTTGACTCCATCGATCACGGTGGGTGAACCACCGGTTGCTTGTTACATTCTGTTCCCATAGCCTGGTAGGCTTGCTTTGTTTGTTTCATATAGCATGATCAGTGCAGGGAATAAATGCAGAAACGAACTGGTAGATTTTTTTTTAAGTAGGAATAAGTGGATTGCCTTTTGAATACTTTCAACTTTGAGTACTCATATCAATTTGGTTTGCTTTATGTATGTTGCTTTGGTTCTGGGCGGGCGTAAAGGAAGATCCCCCTGCTGTGGACTGGTGTCTCAAAGTCCTGCTGTCTTCTTCTTCTAGATTGAAAGGGGGAGGAGTGGTGCCATGCCTGAAAATAATTGTCCATTTGCCCGCCACAGCTTTTCTTCTCCACCCTCCCCCCTGAAAATAATGCTTGATCTTTAGCTTTTGTGATGTGTGATTGTGCTATGTCGCCCGCCCATATAGGATTGATTGGAAATCCTTACCGGCCGCGGCCGGTAAGAGTAGCAAATCGTTAGTTGAATAACCGAACCCTCTTATATACTGTACTTGCGAAAAGGGATCAGATAAATCGAGAAAATCCTGCAGGAAATTGTTTGTTTCTGTACTTGGGATATTATATGTATTGAGTGGGAGGAAATTAGAGATAGCTAAGCTAGGGCAGGGCAGTAGCTAACAACCACACTTGTGGCTTTCATTCACTTTGGTAATATAAATCGATGGATCCCATCGACTAGTCGCACTCCATCTATCTATAGATGCAGCCTGCCTTTGTATGTATCCTTGTGTGCTTTTTATATATATAATAACAAAGAAAGAAAAATTCAAAGTCGTCGCGACTTTGACACTTTGCCTTTTTGTTTGTGTGGCTTTGCATTAATTCACTTGCTCTCTGCTCCGGCTGACAAATACCTGATTTACTTTGCCTTCCTTTTTCATGTATATGTGATTTTAATTTTCCATGTTAACATACAATGTGATTTTTCTTGCATGCATGCATTGGGTTGGGATATAGTCCTTTCATCTGCTTCTTTCTGATTCCTGATAGCTATTACTAACAAAGCGAATGAATTTTAGTCTAGGGATTAATAACTGGTCGTATGCAAGCAATAAGGCTAATAACTAATTATTCATTCATGACAGCAGTAACAATAGAGATCAGCTATAGCGCGGTAGGAGGGAGTGACATGTTGAGATGATCATTAGTATTGTGTTGCTGCGCTGATGGACATGATGGATGTGTGTGTATGTGGTGGTCCTCCGATTCCGATTGTGATTCCGAATCCCTGACTGGTAGCTTTGATCGTTAGTGGGATCATAGCATGCATGCATATCACAGTATCCATCCATCCATCCATCCATCCAGGCAGGAGCGAGGAAAATGAAACGAAAGAAACTGGAGACGGACAGATGCCATCGCCAGCACAGCACATTTGACAGACAGGTGCTAGTAGCTGACGGCGTACGCGTGGAGGTCATGGTCGTCATCGATCAGTATCTGCTCTCTGCGCTCCTCTCCTCTCATGCAGTACTAGCCAGGTACGCTAGCAGCAGCACTTTGAGAGTTGAGACACACCGCTGAGCCTTGCATTGCGCACCAGCTGAGCTCAACGTTAGTAATGTACTACTGTAGTAATTACTAATTAGTGATCGAGAGCCTATAAGAATCTAATGTAACGAGACTACGAGAGAGACGGAAGAAGGGCAGCACAGCACAGCACAGCAGTGTCGTCAATAATAAATACTCAGATCCACGCGCCATATATCTCTGCTCTGCTTGGGGTGCCTGGCCTTGTCCTGCCCTCTATCTGCTGCCCATAATAGGAAGGAATAGGCCACCATATCCACCATCCCACCACCCATCTTCGGTCTTCCTCCCTTCCTTCCTCCCTCTCCTAGTCTTGAGACACTGAGTGAGTGAGCTAGCGAGCTTGAGAACCATCTCAGGCAAGCAGGCAGCAGAGCTTTGTTGGCTTGTTGTTGCCGCCGCCATGGCCATAGGTGCCTTCGTGGAAGGCCCTGCAGCTGCTGGCGACGACTACGGCGGCCGCGTGACTTCCTTCGTGGTGCTCTCCTGCATCGTGGCCGGCAGCGGCGGCATCCTCTTCGGCTATGACCTCGGCATCTCAGGTTACTACTGTACTGTAGTAGCTTAGCTTGCTACCTCTACTGCATATCTCATCTCTTCAGTTTACTAGCTAGCTAGATTTTAGATTTGCTTCCCATCCATTCCCCATCCTTTCCCGTATGCAATTCAATTGAATTGAAAGCACAAGCAAGCAAGCAGAGGAACTAATCATAGTGAATTACTAGTTAGTACAGTAGTAGTATAAGAAACCCACCCAAATTAGCTCTGCTAGCTAGCTAGATCATCAAGCCGCCGCAGCAGCTGCTGCTATTGCGAGCACCAGTACTGTCAGTCAGTCAGTCAGTCTGTGCTACCTGTTCTGTTCAACGGAAATGAATGCTGAGATGCAACGCAATGGGATGGTGGCCTATGCTTTTGCCTTGGATTGGAATTGGAGCCACTCTTGCATTGCATTGCACAATGAATGAACACAACACATACCAGTTGATCTGAGTTGGTTCTGGTTGGCCTAGGGCCCCCCACCCTAGCTCCTCCTCTAGTACTGCCAGCTGCCTGTTTTAGTGTCCTGTTCATGGATTGGAACTCTCAACTGGCTTCATGCATCCATCATCTGTTAGAATTAGAATTGCAATTACACAGTTACTACTGTATGATGGAAGGGGATCCAAGGCCCTTCAATTCCTCCTCCTCTTCTTCTTCTTGCAATTTGCAAAGCAGAGGACGAGTCTGTCCAACAAAGGCATGCATGCATCTCTACTCTACCTAACTGCTCTGCTGCAGCTGTTTGCTTGCATGCATGTCCTGACTATTATGAGCAGCTAGCGTGCAGTAGTTAATTCATGCACTTTGCATGTATGCATGCATCTGTCGTTTGTCTTGACAAATTAATTAAGCAGGATAATCATTTCATTTATCTCTCCAGCTTAATTAGCTTATACTAGTAGTATTGTTCATCAATCAGCTAGAGGTGCTGGGCCTGTTGCTGCACATAGGAAGAGTGCTAGCTCAGTTTTAGTTTTCTCCCAATATATAGAAAACAAAAACAAAAACAAAAACAAAAAACAAAAGAAGTAATAATAAGACCAAAACAAAAATTCACAGCTAGCCAAAGCCAACCAACCAAATAACCAAGTGGGCTGGCACTTGGCACTTGGTGGCAGGTGGGGTTACCTCGATGGAGCCGTTCCTGAGAAAGTTCTTCCCGGACGTGTACCATCAGATGAAAGGAGACAAGAACGTGAGCAACTACTGCCGCTTCGACAGCGAGCTCCTCACCGTCTTCACCTCCTCCCTCTACGTGGCCGGCCTCGTCGCCACGCTCTTCGCCTCCTCCGTCACCAGGAGGTTCGGCCGCCGCACCTCCATACTCATCGGCGGCACCGTCTTCGTCCTCGGCTCCGTCTTCGGCGGGGCAGCAGTCAACGTGTACATGCTCCTCCTAAACAGGATCCTACTTGGAATAGGACTAGGCTTCACCAACCAGGTATGTCAATTGTCATCATTCATCGAGATTATATATAATGATTATTAATCTCTAAAAGTCAAAGTCAACTCCTTTTTCATCGATGCATCCATGCCATGCCATTGCAGTCAATTCCACTGTACCTGTCAGAGATGGCTCCACCTCAGTACCGTGGCGCAATCAATAACGGGTTCGAGCTGTGCATCAGCATCGGCATCCTCATCGCAAACCTCATCAACTACGGCGTGGAGAAGATCTCAGGTGGATGGGGCTGGAGGCTGTCTCTGTCCCTGGCCGCCGTGCCGGCAGCGTTCCTCACCGTCGGCGCCATCTTCCTGCCCGAGACGCCCAGCTTCATCATCCAACGCGGCGGCAATAACATCGACGAGGCAAGGCTGCTGCTCCAGAGGCTGCGTGGCACAACCAGGGTGCAGAAAGAGCTGGACGATCTCGTGTCCGCGTCGTCCAGCAGGACGACGCCGACCGGCCAGAGCCCGTTCCGGATCATACTGAGGCGCAAGTACCGGCCTCAGCTTGTGATAGCTCTGCTTGTGCCCTTCTTCAACCAGGTGACCGGCATCAACGTCATCAACTTCTACGCGCCGGTGATGTTCCGGACCATCGGGCTCAAGGAGAGCGCATCGCTCATGTCGGCGGTGGTGACGCGCTTGTGCGCCACGGCCGCCAACGTGGTTGCCATGGTGGTGGTGGACAGGTTCGGTCGCCGGAAGCTGTTCCTGGTGGGCGGCGTGCAGATGGTGGTGTCGCAGGCCATGGTGGGTGCGGTGCTGGCCGCCAAGTTCAAGGAGCACGGAGGGATGGAGAAGGAGTACGCGTACGTGGTGCTGGTGATCATGTGCGTCTTCGTCTCGGGCTTCGCCTGGTCCTGGGGCCCTCTCACGTACCTGGTGCCCACCGAGATCTGCCCGCTGGAGATCAGGTCGGCAGGGCAGAGCATCGTCATCGCCGTCATCTTCCTCGTCACTTTCCTCATCGGCCAGACATTCCTGGCGATGCTGTGCCATCTCAAGTTCGGGACCTTCTTCCTCTTCGGAGGATGGGTGTGCGTCATGACGCTCTTCGTCTATTTCTTCCTGCCGGAGACGAAGCAGCTGCCCATGGAGCAGATGGAGCAGGTCTGGAGGACACACTGGTTTTGGAAAAGGATTGTAGATGAAGATGCAGGGGAGGAACACGAGCAAAGGAGACCGACAGCAGCTGCAGGAACCATAGCTCTGTCCGCCACATAATGATATTATTATTATCACTAGTAGTAGTATATATACGTACACCACATTGATTATTACACTATATACTAGCAGTTAGTATATACAGTACGTATACTATAATATACTCCAGTAAATAAATAAATAATAATAAATGCAAATAAGCTAGTTCTTCCCTTATTTGATTTTTTGCAATGTAATAACCGATAACGACGGATGAATGAACAAATAAGAAGTATATGTCATGTACTCATGTGGCCCTGCCTGTAGCGTCGGAAGAGTTGTTTGGTCTTGGCTGTGCGGAAGGCGTAGCAGCCCATGGCGTAGACAGCGAGCAGCGCCACAGCGTCGACGGCGAGGATGATGTCGGCGCGGCGCCACTCGGTGCGGAGGTTCTGCAGCAGGCCGGCCTTGCAGGATGCGCACGAGTAGCAGAACTTGGCCTCCTCGTTGCTCCACGCGTCGCAGTCCGGGTCGGTGGCGGCGCTGATGGGGCTGATCCAGTACGTCGGGGTCACCAAGGTGTAGCCGCAGCTCGTCGGAGGCTTGCAGCACCCAGACTGCAGAGGGCTCATGTTCCTGCTGTTGGCCGTGAACAGGTCCTGCGCCGTGGCGTACGTGGCGTTGAAGTCGGTGCAGGTGGGCGTGGCGGCCAGGCAGGCCTTGATCCGCCGGTCCCAGCGTCCCTCCAGGCGGTCGCGCAGCCACCCGGAGCCGGAGTAGTCGTTCAGGTCGTACTCGAGGAACTCCCGGCTCGGCACCCGGTGGCCCGACGACCCCGTGGTCACCGCGAAGACGAAGACGGCGAGGCAGGCCAGCGCCACGACGAGCACAAACATGGCCACGAGGTAGCCGACGAGAAGCCACGGCAGGCGCCAGAAGGCGGCCACGAAGCCCGCGAGGCCGACCGCGAGCACGGCCACGCCGAGGGCGATCACTGGCCACTGGAGGATCTGGACGCAGGCGTTGTCGGCCTGCGTCGACAGCCAGATGCCCGCGGCGACCACGGGGATGGACAGCAGCGCCGCGACCAAGTTGATGGCGGCGACGACGCCCATGTCGTCATAGTTGTTGAGCGCCATCCTATCCTTAATTGTCCTACTCTAGCTACGAACGGAACGGAATGGGATGCGACGATGAATGGATTACTCCTCCCTCCTGTTTTATTTATTTATTTATTTATACCTTGCTTCCTCTGACTGAAATTCATTCCCTCCCCACCCCCCAGCCGACTAGCATTGCCAGATTCTCACTCACCCTCTACAATACAAAACAAAAGTGTGGCCGGCCAACCTCCTTTGCACATACGTACACCAATTATATCCATAAATCAAATCAACCAAGTTCATTAGAGAGTAACTAACAATCAGGCTGCACAGGCACAGCAACCCACTGTTGGAAACCAGAACCCTCACCCCAAGTCCATAAAAATCAAAATGCACACCTATAGAAAAAAAAAGAAGGACCCTTATCTTATGCACGATACGATTAATCACGACGACGACGGCGATTTGAGCACCCGGTAGCCATCACCCTCCATCAGCCCAAGCCCAGCGTGCAGCAAATCAGAAAGGCTCCACCGGGTCTTCACCGATGCTTTGCTTGTCAGGTAAGGCACAATGTGCTTCTTCATGTCACCTTTGGAGATGCTGAGGTGACCTCCCGCCACAGACACAAACTTCACCCGCCCTGCTTCATCCAGTGTCTTTAAACCGATCCAGTCTTCCTCATACAGCTTCGTCTGCACACACACACACAGCTTGCCATTGTAAGCAGAGCACACATGGATATCACGTGCAGTTCATGAAAGAATTCTACCTTCTGAGGTGCTAGAACTGGATCAAAGGCTCCATCAGGGTAGTAACCAAACCACGCTGTTTCTCGAGGTATCAGGACTACATCATCCTGAAACTGCAAATAGCATTCAGCCACGTTCAAGATAGCTCAGAATCAATTTTGGTTTTGGACAATGTCAAGCTTACTTACCATGATCAGAACCAGATTCTCTAAGCTGCTAAACCTTTCCTTGTAGGTAGCATTTCTTTTATCTGGAATTTCATTGTTAAGTTTTGGAAGAAATCTGCAGCTCTTCAGATAATCCGACATATCCTGATAAATACTTTTTAGTTAGACAGACTTCGTTCACCAGAAAAAATTCTCATATACTATGAAACCAAACTGAATGGAATTAATTAGTATTCATAGATATCAATAGATTTTTCATAAATTTGGTCAAACTTACAAAAGTTTGACTTTGACTAATAAAAGGTCTTTCATTTTGGGGCAGAGTGTGCAGTTACAAAATCTCAAGTTAATCAATTATTAAAGAAAATGACCAGACTAGTTATTCAGCACTATGAAGCTAGCTATCTGAACCCTTAGTAAGCATCATCATTGGTACATTGCAACTGATTAGTCAAACACCAGGTTATCCTCGAGTCACCTCTACCATTAGGAACAACTTATACAGTTTGGCCTGTGAAGTATGCAGTAACAGACTACCAGTAGACTGACCAGTACAATAAACAACTCAATAGTACATCCATATGTCGTTCCAGAAAAAAAATAGTACATCCATATGAATAATAAAGTAGCATGTCAACCAAACAATATAAAAAGGTACATTCCTCGTTATACTCACAGTTGGGATTTTGAGGTAGCCACTAGGTGCAAGATGTTCCTGTAATTCACCATGCCACAAGTTATCCCACATTTTGTATTAAAAAAAGGTGCTCACCATGACCAAAAATCAACGTTTGATGAAAGCCAATGCATACAAACCTGCACATAGTCTGAGTAGATCTCCAATTTGATCAGAGCGTCAACAAGAATGCACAAAATACCAGACTGCATAATATACAGATGTCAACTGAATCATATGAGCTGCCATATAACATGTAGATGTAAAAAGACAAGTACATTCAAATAATAATGGCGTTAGTCTCAGCTAGTATATTTTCTTTAATTTGTACTATGTGTATAAGTCATCAAACAAATCCATGAAAGAGTATTCAACCATCGATTATTACACAAGTTTATCACTATATCATCGAATTATTAGTCAAAACTTGACATAACAAACCACATAACGATTGGAGATGATGACTTAATCAGATTAACTTACACCACAAAGCGGCACAGAAGCAGTACCAGCATGAGGACCTCCGAGAGAGATGAAGTTCTTGACCTGGTGTCAGGTACAATCCAGATCATAACTTATTGTATAGAAAACTGGTAGCAATTAAAGTGCATACAAGACAGGCTAACAACCATCCCAGCTGCCCAAGATTACATATATTGGGTTGGTAGAGGCTAAATGAATAGAATTTGAACTGCATTCATTTTATTACTATTTTTCTATTCCGAATGTAGGAAAACTCACCGTGGTCCATCATCACAATACTCAACTACTGCTCGACCAATCAAGTTTCCCTGCGAGGACACAAAAATGAGGCAGGGTTTTAGTATAGTAGCTACACCAAGTACAGAACAAAGTAAAGAAAAAAGTAATGAATGATTAGCTACTAAATCATCCCCTCCCTCCCTCTTCGGTCACAGAGGAAGTATCTCAAAGAGTGCTAATCTGAACCAGTTTATGTTACTCTAATATGTAAAACAAAATGAATCATAGCAGAATGAAGGTAGTGCACACCATAGTCACATAAAATGGGTTCACTACTTTTGACCCTCGACCCAGGTTCGTCGACCCTCACCCGGGTTCACAGGTTCATTTTCAACCCGAAGTGTAAAAGTCTCTCGCAAGTAGCGTAACAGTACCACATTCCACGACCCCATACCTCAACCCCGTCGACCCAGAAACTTTGCGAGATGCGACTATGGTGCACACTATACTATTAAAGTGCCTACAAGCATGAAAAAACAGCCCGCATTTTCAAGACTATGAATCAAAGGACAACAACAGGATATAATAGTAGAGGATAAATGAGATAGCCTGGGTACTTAGAAGGAAGGCAAGGTCAAAGACCGTGAACAAGACACCAGCACATGAGCATACCTGAGACAGACCAACTATGTTGTAGCCGTCTCTCAGTTGTTTCATTTCCTTGACCTGAGGGGAAAAAACAAAAGTGGCAGTGATGATGAATACTAGTAGTTTTTTAACAACTAATCAAACAGTGCAAGATGTCATCCTCGGTTGGGGTAGTGACCTTGTTGCAGATGATATCAGCCTGCGAAAATGATCAAATGTGTTAACATATGAACAACAGGTCGAGCCTGTTCGCTTAAATTATCAGCCATAGTACAGTGTTTTCCTCTCACAACAAAACAGCATAAGTTGGCTTAGAAATCATCTGCCGAACAGGCTAACAAGAGGAAGGAAAAGAATGTAGAGAGAAATAAGACCTGTTGTTGAAGAGGCATGACCCAAGAGTCCCATGTTCCTCTACCGATCTCTCTGGGAAAAGCAAAGCAGTTATATTATTTAATTTAGTAAGTTTGAAGAGGCATGACCCAACCAAGAACAAGGATGGTAGTCAGGACGCCAGGCAATGGGATATTGGGATGAGGAGATAGAGTTGGCGAGAAATAGCAATAGTACAGTACAGGCATGGCCGTCGGAGCCGGACCAATCGGCGAGAAGTTTAGTGAACTTGGCGACGCCATGGTTGGCGCACTGGTCCCCAATCCCTGCCACGATTCCAGTTGCAATCCGTCAGCAGGATGGATAGAATCATAATATCCAGCTTGTTGCTGCACAGGAGAGGAGAGGATAATTCTACCGTGCAGGACGATGAAGGGCAGGGAGGAGGTCTGCACCGCCGCAGCGAGTAGGGGAATGAAGGCGAGGGCAGCGGCAGCTGTTATCCGCATCACGATTCTGTGAACAAAGGGAGAGGAGAAGCGAGACGAGGTCGGATTCAGGCCGCCGGGGTCCGATTCTAGCTAGCAACTGGAAAGGCTGCCCGCTGGCAAGGAAGCAAGCAAGAACAAGAAGCAACGCAACCCTCCTCGAACGCCGCCGAGGCACAGGGAAGGCGACGGAGGGAGGGAGGGAGAGACGAGGGGAAGTAGGTGGGCCCACATGTCAGTAACCCATCAAGCTGTACTGACTGAGTTCGAGACCGTGTTTTTTTATTATAAAAAATATAACACTCTCTCCTACCCATGTTAGGCCTTATTTAGATGACTTTAAAATTTTTAAACTCTACACATCGAATCTTTGGACGTATGCATATAAAATTAAATATAAATAAAAAATAATAAAAAATACACAATTTGTCTGTAATTCATGAGACAAATCTTTTAAAACACTACAATACTTTACAAGAGTAATTTTTTTTATATAAACACTCCTTTAGTAAAGGTTTGAGTCAAACATTGAAAATATAAATCATAAATAACTTTTAAATTGTTGAGTTTGAAAAAATGAAATCATATCAATAGATTTGTCTTAAAAATAATTTTATATAAATATACATGTATTATATTTTAATAAATAATTTTCACAAAATAAGCCGTCAAAGTTAGGTTTTGGGGACTGTGTCTGTGTCGCTGTCATATATGGGTAAGGAGAGGTAATTCTGAAAAACCATTTCAAATACTCCATTCGGAAAACCATTTCAAACTGTCAATTTTTGTACAGAAGAAATCACTTACGCACACCATCACCGTTACAAAGGGGAGCCAAAATCCAAAGAAAAAAAGTCACTTGAGATGACTAGCCAAATCCTCTACTCACACAGTATGCCCCACACTACAAACTTAACTACAACATATTCACCACACACACAACCATGACATGCTGGTTAACTTGGCCTTCGCCACATGATATATCACAACAAGGTATCATCGAATTAACACTATACACTGCTATCTCTACAACAACTGATAACAGCAATATCAATCGATCAATCAATCCTTCATCACCCGGAACTAGCATGCCACCAAGTTTTAACAGCAGATGATGATATGATCAGGCCAAAGCCACCCACCCATACTACCATGAGATGTGATCATCAGCACTAGCCAAGCATCTGCCTCTACTTTTGCTATGATGAAACATAGAACAGTAGCAGCCAGTTAGAGGCTATCCCTGCCAGGAGTTAATGTCTTGTCCCTTGAAGATACAATGTCACTGTTTGGCGTTCTCAGAAGTTGGTCTAAGTCATCGTCATCACTTCCCTCAAGGATCGAAGCATTGGACCCCAAGTCATCATCTGCAGCAATACCAACAAACAAAGACCCATCCACTTTTCAGGAGCAGAAATGGAATTCAGGGAATCATGTGATGCAGAGGAGCCAAGCAATGAGCATTGAGAACTCATGTTGAGAATGGGAAGATGGATGAAGCATATTGATACTTCTGTTGACACCTTTAAGATGCGAAAAGGAGCTCGTGCAAATGCTAATAAAGTTGAAACATGGAAAATTCCATTTCCAAGAAAAGATGAGAATCAAATAATTTCCTAACAGTTCTATGTTGGCAGGGTACATAATTGAATTTCTTAACAATTCAAGGTTGTTTCAATCTCTTCATTGATATGAAAGACTACATAAATTTAAGATAATTCGCTTTATATTCTTTTAGCTAAATACAGCCACTTATATAACTTCATAGGACCAGTCTATTGGGGAAAGCTAAAATGGTACAGGAGGTCAAATTCCAGCCATGTGACTGTGAAGGTACAAATAGTCAAACTGGGTGTAGGTAGAGTACCAGAAAAATCTGGATGCGTGTTTACATCTCTGAGTGCTGAAACTTTGATGCTGTCAGGCAATACACAGTTGAAGAATGAACCTGCGATTCAAACAGGATGAAGGCAGAAATAGTTGAGAACGAATCGGCATCATCAAGGAGCAATATATTGATGATTGTGAAAGGATATGGGACCTAATCTGGCAAGTCGATTCACCCATCCAGGTACTGGCTTCCCAGTCAAACGCTTGCAGACATCAGCTGTGAAATGATTGCAGTTCTTGACAATCAAATGATAGGTGTCCCCATGATAATCCTCGGCAAGGTCCTCCATGGAAGTGTGGACTTGGGAGCGGGACATATGAGTTGTACCCACACACACAGAGCGTCTGAAGATAAAGCCGGGGCAGCTTTTGGGTTCTACTTGGAAAACTCCGCTAGTGGGGTATTCATGAGCTCCAAAGGCATATTCCATTCCATGAACTGTGAAATACAAATTGTCTGAAGTGTCAGATGGTGTATTACTGCAATCTGCAAACAATTTCGACGCGAACAAAGAGAAGAAAATCCGGCACACAATGACGGGTTGCGCAAAGTCCTGGGACAACAAAGGTGGGATGGAGTAGGAAGCAAAACAAGCATACCAAAAGCGGTTCTTCTATATCTTGGTTCACATGCTAGGTCACTTGAAATGGTACGATGCTTGCCAAGTTTATATTAGAAAATACTAACATTTATGATACAGAATACTAGTAAGTATCAATAAAGGTTTTTGCTATGGTACTCCCAAATGACTGTGAGCCGTTCATTTATTTCGATCGGACGGTCACGATCACCTATTACCTCCTAGGAGGTAATAGATGAAATGTATATTTAATTAATTTTAATTTTATAAAATAGGATAAATGAGGAAAGTTTTAAATATAAAAATCTCTATTTTAGATTTGATTGATTCATGTGTGATCTTTGATTGATATGGTTAATCTTTTTTATTCTATAACTTTATACTAATATATTCTTATTGTCGTCATATAATTTTGTATTATACAATAATTTTTTCTTATGGCAGGATTTGAGTGCATACATGCATGATTAGTATGTGTATGTATCATTAACAAGTGCAACACATGTGTGCGTGTGCATACGTACGTGTACGTGGGCAGCGTGTACGTGTTTAATTAGCGTGTGTGGTTAGCGTGTACATGGTCCCCCTGTTTGTGACTGATAGATTATATATATATATATAGCAAGTGTATATTAGGCAAGTCCACAATCACTGTGATTAGCACACAATCAGTGTGATTAGCACCTGCCATATACTGCTTGTATACTCTGCCATATTGGCCATATATATATGAAGGTCACCCCCCCCCCATGTTGGGTGTGTGGTGTTTCCCCAATCTCTGCTATTCTACATGGTATCACAGACCGAGATCAATTAGATCCCGGACCTTCTGCTTCCGCCTCCTTCCTCCCCACCTCTCTCCTGGGCGCTCCTCCTCCCTGTGGCAGCATGTCTCCCAACCCCGTCGATGCATCGGCCACAGCCGCTGCCGCTGCCGCTGCTGCACCTCCACCACCACCGCCGCAGGCCATCGTCATCCACCCCTACACCGCCGTGAACGTGAAGACTCACATTCCAGTGACCCTGGAGCTAAAGAATCCCAACTTCACCAAGTGGGCTTCGTTCTTCAAGTCCTTGTGTGGGAAGTTCAACCTTCGACCCCACATCGACGGGCCAGATCCTCCGGCTGCTGATCCATCGTGGGACATTGCTGAGTGCACTGTCCGCGGCTGGATTCTCAACACCGTCGACGACTCGGTTCTCGATCTTGCCATCACCGACGAGAACCAGTCCGCCCGCGAGTTGTGGGTGGCAATTCAGGGCCTCTTCCGCTCCAACCGCGCGCCACGGGTCGTCTTCCTGCTTGAGGAGTTTCACTCCCTGAAACAGGGTGACTCGATGATTGACGAGTACTGCCAGCGCCTCAAGATCAAGGCAGCCGCTCTTCGGGACGTCGGCCACACCATCGAGGACTCCCAACTCGTCCTCAGCCTCCTCCGCGGCCTCAATCTGCGCTACACTGCCACCGCCGACGACATCGCCAACTCCACGGAGCTGCCTTCCTTCTCCAGGGCGCGAGAAATGCTCTCCCTCAAAGAGTTGCGCCTCGCCAACGACGAGAAGACCACGGTTGCATCTGCCATGGTGGCCGCCTCTGGCTCCACCTGCACTTCTCCAGGGTGCCGCTCCTCCTCCTATGTGGCCACCAGCGCTGCTCCCAAGGTCTATGGGGGCAAGAAAGGCAAGGGCGGCTGGCGCGGCCAAGGCAATGGCGCTGGCTGGCAGCAGGGCAGCGGCGGTGGACAGCAAGGGGGCAACCGCCCCATGGGGCCCTGGTTTCTGCTACAGCCCATGGGCCTCCCAGGGCGGTGCTCCCTCAGGCGGCAGCTGGCAGCATGGCCCAGCCCTGGCGGCTGGCAGCAGGGCGCCCAAGGCGGGCGAAACCAGGGCCTCATGGGTGCAAACCCACACAGGCTCACTTCGCTGCACCTCCGCCTCCTTCCCAGATGTGGGATCAGGCCAGTCTCATCGCTGCCCTGAACCAGATGGCGCTCCATAACTCCGGCTGGGTCATGGACTCCGGCGCCACCTCCCACATGCACAACACGGATGGTATATTGCTTTCCCGTCAACCCTCCTCCATCCCATCCATTATTGTTGGTAATGGTCACCACCTTCCTGTGTCTTGCTCCGGCACCTCCACATTACCTTCCAGCACTTCCTCCTTTTCACTTCGCAATGTTCTTGTTGTCCCCTCTCTCGTGCGCAACTTACTTTCAGTTCGTCAATTTACTCGTGACAACCATTGCACTATCGAATTTGACGCATTTGGTTTTTCTGTTAAGGACCTGTAGACCAGACGCGTGATTCTTCGCTCCAATAGCTCAGATGGCCTCTACACCGTCCCTTCCACGCCACAAGCCAACCTCGCCACCTCCACCACCCTCTGGCACCATCGCCTTGGTCATCCAGGAGCTGCTACTCTAGATTTACTTCGACACAATAATTCCATCCTATGTAATAAGTCGGCTCAGACTCTATGTCATTCATGTCAACTTGGCAAGCATGTGCGGCTGCCATTTGGAACCTCTAGTTCAGTTTCCTCTTCCCCTTTTGAGCTTATTCACTGTGATGTTTGGACTTCCCCTGTCGCTAGTGTTACTGGTGCGCAGTACTACCTTGTCATCCTAGATGACTTCACCCATTTTTGTTGGACTTTCCCTCTAGTCCGCAAGTCCGAAGTAGTCACTCACATCACTAATTTCTGCGCCTATGTCCACACACAGTTCAGCCTACCTGTCAAGGTTGTACAGGCTGATAATGACACAGAGTTCATCAATAATGCCCTCACCACCTTCTTTGCCTCCAGTGGCATTCACTTACGACTCTCTTGCCCTTACACCTCCTCTCAAAATGGCAAAGCTGAACGCATCATTCGTTCTCTGAACGACATCTGTCGCACACTGCTCCTCCACGCTCACATGCCACCCAAATACTGGCAGAGGCGCTAGCTACAGCCACCTATCTCCTAAATAGGTGTCCCTGCTCAGCTATTGGCCATAGAGTCCCTTATGAGCAACTCCACCAGCAGCCCCCTGACTACACCTCTCTTCGCGTTTTCGGTTGCCTCTGCTATCCCAACCTCACAGCCACCTCTAAACACAAGCTCGCACCTCGCTCCACCGCTTGTGTCTTTCTCGGATACCCCTCTTCCCATAAGGGTTACCGGTGTCTCGACCTCACCACTAGACGGATCATAATTTCCCGTCATGTTGTCTTCAATGAGACTCAGTTTCCTTTCAGTTCTGACACCAGCAGTGCGCTGCCTAGCTCTCTGGACTTTCTTTTTACAGGACCTGCCGCGCCGGTGCTCCGCACTACTGCCACGACACCCCCTGCGGTAGCTCCATCGCCCGCCGATGTTGAGCAGCCGCGACACCGAGCTCATTTGGAGGAGCTCGCTGAGGACCCAGCCATCCTACAGATTGGCCCGGTCCTCCCACCTGCTCTGGCTCAGCCTGCTCCAACTGGCCCTCCACCCCTACGGGTCTACACTCGGCGGCGTGCTGGTACTCCTGCACCGGGGCGTGCTGGCGAGCTGCCACCTCCACCAGCGTTGGCAGTTCCCCCGCTGGCACCCGTTGCTGTTGTACAGCCGGGTCCGGTTCCTGTTGTTGTTGTACAACCGGCTTCGGTTCCTCCTACATCGAGCCGCCCAGTGACACATCTTCAGACGGGCTCGCTGAAGCCTGTGGACCGCTACGGATTCCCGCCAACAGCACACGTCGTCACCCGCCTCCACCGCCTAGCCGGTTCCTCGGGACTACCGGGGGGGCCTTGCCGACCCCCAGTGGCGCACAACCATGGCTGAGGAGTACAAAGCTCTTGTCGATAACGACACGTGGCGACTCGTTTCCCGGCCCCCAGGTGCCAATGTGGTGACAGGCAAGTGGATCTTCCGGCACAAGTTCCACTCTGATGGTACCCTGGCTCCTCACAAGGCTCATTGGGTCGTTCGCGGCTTCACCCAACGCCACGGCATCGACTACGACGAGACGTTCAGCCCCGTCGTCAAGCCTGCTACCATTCGGGTCGTCCTCAGCATCGCCGCTTCTCGTCAGTGGCCCATCCACTAGCTGGACGTGAAGAATGCCTTTCTTCACGGTCACCTGCACGAGACGGTCTACTGTCAGCAGCCCCCCGGCTTCGTCGACCCGGCGCGCCCCGACGACGTCTGTCTTCTCCAGCGCTCCCTCTACGGCCTCAAGCAGGCACCACGGGCGTGGCACCAGCGCTTCGCCACGTACGTCCGACAGCTCGGCTTCGTCGCGTCTGCCACCGACACTTCCCTCTTCGTCTACACTGAGGGTGGTGCCTGTGCCTACTTGCTGCTGTACGTCGACGACATCGTCCTCACAGCTTCCTCGGATGTTCTGCTCCACCGCATCATCGTTCGCCTTCACTCTGAGTTCGCCATGACGGACCTTGGGGAGCTCCATCACTTCCTGGGGATCTCCGTCACTCGCTCCTCCGACGGGCTCTTCCTCAGCCAAAGGCAATACGCGGTGGATCTTCTTCAGAAGGCGGGCATGGCCGAGTGTCACTCGACATCGATGCTTGTCGACTCTCGTATCAAGCTCTCTGCCACGGAGGGCGCTCCCGTCGCCGACCCCGCCACGTACCGGAGTCTCGCCGGCTCACTTCAATACTTGACACTCACTCGCCCCGACTTGGCGTACACTGTACAACAGGTTTGCCTCTTCATGCATGATCCGCGCGAAGCTCACTTTGCGCTGATCAAGCGCATACTTCGGTATGTGAAGGACACACTGTCGGCTGACCTCCACATCGGCACTAGGCCTGTCGACAAGTTGATTGCCTACTCCGACGCTGACTGGGCAGGGTGCCCCGACTCTCGCCGCTCCACATCAGGCTTCTGCGTCTTCCTCGGCGACAGCTTGGTATCCTGGTCGTCCAAACGGCAAACCACGGTGTCCCGGTCCAGTGCGGAGGCCGAGTACCGGGTTGTTGCTCATGTGGTCGCAGAGTGCTGTTGGCTTCAACAACTCCTTCAGGAACTTCACATTCCCTTGAAGGTTGTCATTGTTGTCTACTGTGACAACGTCAGCGCTGTCTATATGACAGCCAACCCGGTCCACCACCGCCGTACCAAGCACATTGAGATCGACATCCATTTCGTCCGTGAGAAGGTGGCACTCGGCGAGGTTCGCGTTCTTCATGTGTCATCCAAGCATCAATTTGCTGATATCATGACAAAGGGGCTGCCGATTCAGCTATTTGAGGATTTTCGGTCCAGTCTCTGCATCCGGATTCCTGACGCTTCGACTGCGGGCGGCTGATATATATATATATATATATATATATATATATATAGCAAGTGTATATTAGGCAAGCGTATATTAGGCAAGTCCACAATCACTGTGATTAGCACACAATCAGTGTGATTAGCACCTGCCATATACTGCTTGTATACTCTGCCATATTGGCCATATATATATGAAGGTCAAACCCCCCCCCCCCCCATGTTGGGTGTGTGGTGTTTCCCCAATCTCTGCTATTCTATAGTGACTTTGTGGTTAGCATGTGTAAGTGTTCGTGTAGGTAACTTTTTATATATTGTGTGTAACTTTTAAATCCAATAAAGCTTTTGATGTATATAACGTGTCATGTCATGTAATATACATATAATCCACTAATAAAAATTGATTATTAGCCAATATTACAAGAGATTATAATTTATTAACATGTATAACAAAATTTAAAGTTCATGTGTGTGATTATTATGAGAGGCCACTATTTAAGAAAACGTGATTAGGGAAATTAGATCGGACCCGTTTCTCTCCCATTTGGGGCATGCAATATTCTCATCCGGTTAATAGGGGATGCGGTGGATTTTTTTTGTTTTTCTACTTTTGTAAGTTTATTAAGTAATTTATAAATCTGAAAAATCAACAGCTCAGATTGATTCAAGATATTACCTCCTAGGAGGTAAAGGGTGTACCTGAGCATTGCCCATCAATAAAACTATTTGAAGATGCAAATATTAATACTATTTCCTAGAAATTTAGCCAAATTTTAAAAAAGGAATAACTTGGTTCAAACCTAGAATTGCATTATTTTTGGGTTATATATATAGTTACTATAATAAGGGAACGGCTTAAGTCAAACTTTTTAAAGTTTCACCGAATTTCTAGAAAAAATAAACCCAGTTAAAACATCAGATTAGTATCATTAGATATATTAAAGAAAATATTTTCATAGTATGCTCATTTTGTGCCATAGATGTTGTTACTCTTTTCGATAAAGTTAGTCTATCTACCTCCGTAAGATCACGGATTCCATTAATTGATTTATTTGGGGACGAAAGGAGTACAGTAATAGTAAGAGGTAAGGAAGTAGCCAGCGTAGCATAGCTAATCCGGGTACAAGGAAGTTAATGGGCCAGCGTACTAGTAAGGAAATCCGGTAGAGTTGAGAGTCTTGTCGTGGAAGGGAAAGAAGGCTGTCGGTGTCCGGTAGTGAACTGAATTGAAAAATTATTATGTCATACTCATATTTTATGGAATTATTATTAGGAGTAAGTACCTTCGATCCCGGAGTGGAAGATGCCGAGTCCGAACCAGTAGAGGTAGTGGTTGAGGGGGGAGATGTCGTAGATGTTGAGGTACACCGCGGCCGTAGTAGTCGTAGTTGTAGAGGAGGAAGAAGAAGAAGGGCGCTCCAGCGAGTCGGAGCTGCCGCTGCTATGTTTGGCGGAGGAAGATGACCAGGACGCCGGAAGCACCCGCATCCGCATGGCGCATCCG
This sequence comes from Microstegium vimineum, assembly GCA_022036555.1. NCBI lineage: Eukaryota > Viridiplantae > Streptophyta > Magnoliopsida > Poales > Poaceae > Microstegium > Microstegium vimineum. Next base: position 30,950,473 of record CM039139.1, on the reverse strand, counting down.
GCCTCTGCGCCTCTGCTTGGAAGAGGGAGGTTGATAGATCTGGCGTGGCCGACCTGCCTGCTTGCCCACTGCCGCCGAGGAGGAGGAGACGCAGACCAGTAGAGGAGGAGAGCTGGCTGGCTGGCTGGCTCTGAGGTCCCCTCCTCTCGCGGTCGCGGGAGAGCACCCGCTGCGCAGGCAGCCGCAGGGACGGAACGGGAACGGGAACGGGACGGCGACAGAGACGGGAATTCGTTGGGCTACCGTCCCGTCTGGACGTACAGTATCCTTCCTTTCCCGTCACCGTCACGGCCATGCCAATGCCATCTTCGTCGGACCTGGGGCACAACTGACTTTTCTTGTTTTATTAATAAAAATTCTTTAAAAATAATTTAAATTTAATTATGTTTACATACAAAAATTATATAAGTGATTAAATTTGAAATTAAAAAAACAATTATTATAATCTAAATAAACGAAGGAAGTTATTAGTTCTTAAAATAGACAGCACCGCAGCTGAGCGACTACCAACCAAACGACTTGTATACTGTACTAAACTAACACTAGCATAGGCCGTAGGCGTGTCCTCTCTTTTTTTTTTGACAAGGGCGTGTCCTCTCTCTTTGACGGACGGTCAATGCCAGTGCCTTAAAAGTTTCAGATGCATGCGGGCCGCGCCTACAGCTTATATTTATCTTTAAAAAAAACTGCAGCTAAAGCGTACTACGAGCATAGTATACCCGTACTTGTACACTGTACAGTACGAACTGGTGGTGAACAACAACAGATTAACATATCAGTACTACCAGCAGCATATGCTACGGACAGACGGGTTAACTCCCACTTTCGCTGCATGCATGTCTGTAGCTCATTCATCACTTATTACATGCATCCGTAGTGTATTTTTTGCGATGAGAAAGAAAAGTGGTGATAATAATTATATATATATTCCAAGAAAAGGGCAAAGACGACTGAACATATTCTTATTGGAGACAGTACTGCAATTTTATATCCTACGAGTACGAGACGAGGCTTTGGCAAATCATCATGAATACTGCACCGGCCCGATGATCCCATCACACTCACACCGTGTAGTGCTGGTTGTTGATGTCCTCCAGGTCCAGCCCTTTGAGCTTCGCCACCGATTCCACCTTGCCCTTGAGGGTGTGCAGCTCCCGCAGCCTGGTGATCTCCGCGCGCCGCCGGGCGTCCTCCGCCATCTGCCCCAGCTCCACCGACGCCGCTTTCTCCCCAGCGCTCTTCAACCCATGCAGCGTGCGCTGCTGGTGCGCCCACGCCGCCTCCCGGGCCTCCTTGCCGAAGTCCTTGCGGTTCGTGAAGGCCACCTTGTTGTCGATCACCAGGTTCCAGGCCTTGCCGCTAAGCCCGTACCGCACCGCAAACTTGATCGGGTCCAGCAGCAGGTACACCACGAGGTTGTACAGCCAGATCACGCCGGTCCACCGCCACCCGATGCCTTTGATGCCCGCAAGCTCCCAGCTCACCATGGCCGCCAGCACAGACGCGATCTGCATGTGACTTTTTTTTTCATCCATTTTGCTATTTATACAGACATATTATTATATATATCTAGATGCATTGCATTGCAAAATGGATGTACCAAACAAGTCAAAGCAACTTATAATTTGGCTTGATCTACTCATAGTAATATTTGCATTGCCCCCCACTTATATAATTAATTAATACTATTACGCATATAAACATATACTTAAAAAAATTACGATACACAAGCAGATCAAGCCAGGATAACTACTCACCAGCTGCGCTATCACGAATGCGCCCATCAGCAGTAGGCCAGGTCTCTCCATGAAGGACCAGCCCCTCGACCTCGTCACAAATATCAACGCCTGGCTAATGGTGCTCACTTGAAGGTACACTGCGGAGGCCAACATCTCCATGTTGTCGGCAAATAGATTCTGGTCGTCTCCTGTTTTTTCGATCCCTTTCAGACTTCTAACGTTGAAAACCCTCTGCAAATGACATATGCGAAACATCACACGCCTTACAACAGCTCTAAATTCTCGTGGATCCATCCATCCTACCCCACCACTTGGGCACTTACCACAAAAAAATCCGTCTTGTAAATTGCCCAAAAGAACAGCACCGTGGTTACAGCCAAATACGCCCCAATGATCACTCCAGTTGCAAATATCTCCGCTAGCTTCCAACTGTCCGGATGTGGAGATGGCCTCACCTTGTCTTTGGATATAGTCATAATGGTTCCTGAGGCAGGCAGTGTCGCACTTTAAAGAAGCAATAGCCAAATCAGCAATAATCTGTTGTGAATGCAGTAAGCAGGGTATTCTCACCATCATTAAGAATAGCTATCACAAGAACCAGCATCGGAGGGAAGTCAAACTTCCAAAAGCATGCCAAAAGCAAAAAGCCAAGCTGTACGCACAAGATTTGGATACGTAAGGTAAAACAAACCACTACATAGTAGACTTCAGCTAAAAAGATAACGGCACAGTTCCATGTACACAAGATAAATCACGCTTTTGGCTCATCTTATTTGCTCAAGGGATTGGCTAAAAAGTTCGTGTACCCATATATAAATAACAAACAAACTTGACCATGTACTTCCATGTCCTGTCTAGACTAACTAGGTAAAGCAGATGAACAGCAAAGGGTACAGTAGTTTGTGTCTAGGGTTAGTGGAACAAACTTACCACAATACGTATGGTTATAGATACAGCATATATCTGCAAAAGAAAAGAGCATATGCATCAGTCAGCACCCCTTTTTACTAGACTGAAATAGCTTTCTGAACAGTATGAGAAGAAAAAAGATCTCTTCAAGAAGTAAACATCAGTCTGATGTCCTTGATAGTGCTGGAAAGAGACTAAATCGTCACTAATAAATAATGATACCGAGACTAAGTAAGCAATTCGCAATGCCCCTTGACGCTCGATCCATGACAGATTTTCAGGAATCAGGATTCAGTGTCTGCTGGGTGAAACTTTTGGATTCAAGGGACATGGATTGAAAATATCAGAGATAGTGCAAAACAAAAACTAAATGGTGAATTTATTTTCTGCAACACATAGGTAACAGTCTTCAGTCTTATGGCCCAAACATTTGGGAGCCTGGGATCAGGCAGTAGCAAATAGTGATATTAGTTCTAAATTTTTATGTTAAAAAAAATATTAGTTCTACATTTCTAAATTGGAAAATTCAAATTAAATTTACTGTACATGTTGCACTTTACTAACAAGAAATACAGATCATAAATAGAGATCAACCCACAAATAACAAGAAATACAGATCATAAATAGAGATCAACCCACAAATAACAAGAAAATTTATGGCCCAGCTCCCCACATATAGCACATCATCATAGCAATTTAGCAAAGCAGAATGAAATGTGCCCGTGCATTGTAAACTTGAACTTACAGTATAATTTTTCATTCTTTGGAAAATTGCCCGACTGGTTAGTACAGCACTGATGATCACACTCAATCCAGGTTCTGTCAGAACTATATCAGAAGCACCTCGAGCAGCATCAGTAGCATCAGCCACAGCAATACCAATATCTGCTATCTTCAGAGCAGGTGCATCATTAACTCCATCTCCAGTCATCCCACATATGTGCTTTCTGGCTTGCAACCTCTGCACAATCTCATATTTGTGCTCTGTGAAAGGAAACAAGTTAGAGCAAGAAACACAATGATACAAATAGATAGTTAATTATCACCTGGGAAAACTCCAGCAAACCCATCCGCTTGTTCAATCAACTGGTCCACTGGTAGAACTGCGATGTCACCTTCTTTTTTGTCACCCAACAACGATGAAGAAGGATACATGTTTGTGCCCATTCCTAGTCTCCCGACCAGTCTCCTTAGCTATAGCCAACTGATCACCTGAAAAGGATTTGAAAGGGAATATTCACAATGATAAGAGGAAATGAAGCAAAAAGACGGCAATCTCTAGCTGATAGTTTAATATGCTAATTACCACGTTAGGTCAATTACAGTAAAGAATTCTAATTGACTGCTCCCAGCTACTGAGGACAGCAAGTCCAAGGGAATTTTACCATTCCATCCCATTATCAATAGATATGCGCATCAGTTCTAACTCTACAAATTAGCAACTCCTTGCCATTTAGCAGATATTAAATAGTGTGTAAAAGAGGCACCTGTAATCATTTTTACACTGACTCCAAGGTCAAGAGCTCTGTGTATAGTTTCAGCACTGTCATGGCGAGGAGGATCAAAGAGTGGGAGAAGACCAATAAATTGCCAAGGCCCACCAGGACTTTCCTTAGTCCCTTCAGGTACTTCCTTTACAACGAAGAAATTTCGTTAGGTTTTGCTTTGTATATGGACAAGCATGCCACGGTATAGTTGTTTACCACCTGATAGGCAACAGCAAGCGATCGTAGCCCTCTCTCTGCATAATTGCCAATAGCATGATGGACCTTCTTTTCAATCTCAGACTTGTTTGATGCTAGATTCAGGATCTGCAAGAGCATTTGAATATTTGATGAAATATAAGTACACTAGAGTACCAATGATGTGACTGCCTCTAGTCATATATATTGCTCACTTTTATTCATTTCAACGAAGCAAATACCAAAAAGAGCTGAATTATGGAGCACAAATAAACTCGACTTTAGTTGAGAAGATGCAAAATTAGATTGATAGAGGCAAACAAAATACATAAACTAGTACTGAAAAGCCATCAATTCAGTTGATACACATACACCAAAAAAAATGACAACGGGGAAAAGACATCCCATAGCTTTATCTTAAGAGAGGAGAGTCACAAACCCTTTAGGCACATACTTATATTGAAGCTTAACTGTAGACATTACAATATTTGGCTACTGTGCTTTTCAAATAGTCTACATAGTATGTCTTCTGCAATTTATTTTAGGTAGAACTTATAAAATGATCAAACTATGCAATGTATATACCTGTTCAGGAGCGCCTTTGCTAACCCTGTGCATTTTACCCCCAGCGTCTAAGTATGTGAGTGCTGTTCTCTTGTCAGTTGGATTGAATGGGAGGAAATGAACTTCTTGAATGCCAGCACGCGCCTAGCAGCAGACAGGAGAAAATAAAATAGAGATGTAAATTAAGTTGAGAAGAAGCAAAAGATGCCAGTAATATTGCTTGTTGGGTGAAACTCATGAACGGGCAAGTGCTATGAACCGTAAAATTGAGATAGACGCGCTTTCTGCATAACTGATACTACCTTCAGCTGTGAAATCATGTGTTATCAGTTGAAAGCTGCTAGATCCTAATTAGCAAGGCAATAATATGAATGTAGAGTTAATAGAACCTATAGATATACTGTCCAAGAATGTGCGCAGAGTCAAGTTCCAAACTTTGATCATTAACAAACATAAAAGTAATTGTGCTTTTTATAGATATACTTGAATAAATTAATGGTCAACATGTGCATTCGAGGCTGTATTAAAGTACTAATGTGATGATGTCTAAAACAAGTAAATTTTGGACCAGTTGTAGAGTAAACTACTGAAATGATATGGAACCATTTTGTGAACCTATATATGTTAGGACTCAAATGTTTACCTCCTTCCCTAATTGAAGCGAAGCAAACAGGCAGCTATCATCCGAACAGGTACAAAAAATTAAAAAAAACGAAAGGATGATTCTTACCTCTTTCAGATCTGGCAACATCGAAACAATAGCAAAATCAATAGCATCTTGATTCTCTAGTCTAGAAGCTCTTGCAGCCATTAAGACAACGTCATCCTTTTCCATGCCTCTAGCAAAAACCTACAGAGATGTTACATGCTTTAGCAATGAGTTTCATTCATACTAGCATGGATGAAAGTGAAGAATTGCCAGTCATGGTACAACAGCAACTAAAGAGGACAGGATTGGTTTACTGCACACAGCGTAATGGGAATTGGGAACCAAATGTCAGGTGAACCTGAAAAAGAAGAACATACTGGACAGTGACATTTGCCCCATCTGTGGGCGGGAGCCAGAGACAGCAACCCACTTGATCTTGACTTGCTTCTTTGCTAAGCAGGTTTGGAGCCGCGCCGGGGTGGACTCAGCCAATGTACAAGTGGAGACGATTTGGTCCATGCCCAAACCACCCCAGATCGACGGACGCCATGCTGACACCTTCATACACCTAGTGTGTTGGATGATTTGGAAACATCGGAATGATGTGGTTTTCAACAATATGTCGCCTTCCCAAAGCCGCCTTGCAACTCATTTCTGTGACAGCTCACCTCTGGAAACACCGATTTCGCCCTGATGATCGTTCATTATCTCCCAATGGTGCCAATTGTTTCTTCATAATGTAAACATCTAAGTTATGTAATGCTCCCCCCCCCCCCCCCCCCCCCCTCGGCTTGTAATCTGCCAAAACTATTTGAGCTGCAAGTTTTTTTGCTGCTCCTTTGCAATTTAAAGTGGGGACTCTCCTCCCCTCCGTTACCATAAAAAAAAAAATGGGAACCATTTCAGAGATGAAACTGCATGAAGATGTTTTATGTATTTAACTCACTAGTCACTACAGAAATGAGGAGGGAAATGAAAAGAGCACATTTGAAAATGAGAGCTATGCAGGTGGTAAATGCATGAATGAGTGAGAAGTAATAAGCTTGAAACTGGTGATATGTAAATACATGGGCAATAGAATAGAAAGAATCAGTAGCTATCTTCAACAGTAAAAGAATCATATGTTTTTACCTCAATTAAATTCTTGTCAACACTTAGTTTGTTGAGTGTCAGAGTTCCTGTTTTGTCGCTACAAAGGACATCCATTCCAGCCATTTCTTCTATGGCAGTCATCCTCTTGGTAATAGCACCCTGCAGACAACCAAAATGGGGGCAAAGTTAAACCAAAGAACATAGGTGCACAGTTAAACTCTTTCACCAGATAATTCTAACAGAACCTGCTGCGCTAGTTTGTGTGATCCAATAGCCATAGTGACAGAAAGAACCGTGGGCATCGCAATTGGAATTCCTCCAATGAGAAGCACTAGGAGGTTATCAACAATCTGTCGGTATTTTCTTGCATGAATAGCGTACATCACGATTAACTCAATAGTCATTCCAGCAGCAATTGAGCAAATACAGAAGTTTCCGATTGATGTGAGAACCTAAAAGGCATCCATGAAACGAAACCAAGATCACAGATTCAGCAAAAAGATAATAAATTACACAATGTAGTGAACTATCTCAATGATACAAGGAAAAAACTAATGACACCAAACGCAAAATATAACTGAACCAGGTAGATCAGGTGACAATATAACCTATCGAGGTGTCAATGGAAATAAGATAGAATAAGAAAAGAGACACTGGTTGCTGAAGACTGACCTTCTGAAAGTGGCCAACATGAGTAGTTGACTCGACGAGATGAGCTGCTTTTCCAAAGAAAGTATGTATTCCAGTGGCAATAACAACTGCTTCTATTTCACCTTGCTTACAGGTTGAACCAGAGTAGATCCCGTCACCAGGTTGCTTAGTTACAGGTAGCGATTCTCCCGTAAGTGCAGACTGCAAAGTATAATCCCTTATGTGCTTTAGTGTTTCATATTCATATGCATTTTCTTGTCAGAATTGTTTTTTTTTTCTTCTCTCTCCCAAGAACACTATGATTGACACACAAGAAAGACCTGATCAATTTTCAGCGGATCTCCCTCGAGAAGACGCGCATCCGCCGGAATGATGTCTCCGAGTTTAATGCTGATTATGTCACCGGGCACCAACAAAGACGCGTCCATTTCACTCCAGGTTCCATCACGCAAGACCTAGAAAAGGAGTGTAATATGATGAAAAGCAGCATTGAGAAGAAAAAAGAGTGGTAAGCTAGGGTGTGGGGCTCACCTTGCATTTTGGTGCGAGGCGGGCCATAAGAGCAGCAGCAGCATTGCCAGCGTTGTTTTCCTCTATGAAGCTAATGGTGGAATTGATAATGAGCAGTAACATAATTCCGACAAAGTCATGGTAGTCTATGCCCATTGGCTGCATGAGGATAGATATAGATAATTACTTAGGATAGGATGTAGAGTGGGGAAAGAGGGAGGGTGAATTGTCTGTGTTGTGTCTGGGGGATGAATGTATGATTACCTTTCCCCTATAGTCTTTCCCGCTATGAGCAAGGGCGATAGCCATTATGGCTGCCGCCTCCATGACCCAGGAAAGGGGATTCCACATGAAGCCCAGGAACTTGAGCAGTTTGCTTTCCTACATATATAGTGAATTAGTGATTACTGATTAGTTTAGTTAGTCGGCAGTGGTGGAGGGGTTAGCGTCCGGAGCAGCTAGGCACCTGCTTCTCTTCGAGCTTGTTGTAGCCAAAGGCGTAGATCCTCTCCTGGGCAGAGGCGGAGGTGAGGCCGTCGCGGGTGCATTTGAGGTGCTCGAAGACCTCCTCCACAGGGATATGCTCCTGTGATGGCGAATGCCATCATCGCATCGGAAGTAAATTTGAGCTTTGAAAAGCAAAGCAAATTAAAGGAATGGGAATGGGAATGGAATAGAGGTGAAGTGAAACGAACCAGGTCGACGGTTTCGTGGGTGATGGCGTCCATGCCGAGGGCATTGGCGTTGGCGTCCATGGTGGGGAGATCGATGGAGGTAGGAGGATCGGAGCCGGAGGGGGGTATAAGGAGCCGAAGGTAGATGGCGACGATGGGCATACGCAGCTCCGCCTCCGTCTCCGCGTCGGCCTCGTCGGTGGGCCGCCAACGGCCATCGGGCTTGGCTCCATCGATGTGGATTTGGCTTTGTCTGCATCCTAGGTCTCGCCGTCGGCGGTGCCTTCTCGCTCTCGCCGCCTCCCTCCCCCTAGGTCTCTCCCTTTCACGCGCCGCCTCCCTCGACTCCCTCCCCTCCCCTTCCCTCGGATAAGACTCTACTAGTCCGTACGCAGCACAGCACAGCACAGCAGTGGCTGGGAGAGGAAGATGCGTGCGTAGCGTAGGGTACGGACAGGTAATATTGATCGATGAGGTACAAAGTACAACCAGCAAATCATCCATCCAATCGACAGACGGACGGACGGACGCCAGGGATACGACGACGGTGACGGGCGGTCAACAAACTGACAGCCTATACGCTATAAGAGCGACTCCAATAGTATAAGCTCCTACTATATCTTAGGACATCCACAATTTTAATAGCTAGTACTATCTAATAGTTAGTTAATGTGGATGTGAGAGACAATAAAAAAGACTAATCTATAATACTAGATTCACATGCTTTTCTCACGTAGTCTTAGCTACGTGAAATAGATAGACTATTTACTCGTGGCTAGTGACTACTTTCTCCTACTTTTTCCTTGCCACGTCACATCTAGCTAGCCAAATAGCTAACCATTGCGGACGTCCTTAAGGTAACTCATACGGTGGAGAGAGATTATCTTGAATATCATACTGGGAGAGAAAAATGCTATGAAACTATCTCTTGAGTTCACGCTAGTCTCTTGTCTTTTGCATTATTTAGTGATTAAAAAAAATATAAGCTAGCAATAAGTTAGACCATTAGAGACGCCCTAATAATCATCATCATCGTCATCGCAATCACCACCGCCACACCTAGCTGACTGCTGTTACTATGGTTTATTTTTTTTTTATCATTAATTTACTCCCTCCGTTGTCAAAAGAAAAATATAATAATGTCATAGTTTACAGTTTACTGTATCATCAAGTTTAAACAATTATTTATAGATAAAAAAAATATAAATGTTTATAATATATCAAATAAACTTCATTAGATTGATTATAAAATGTATTTTAATAATAAATTAATTTAGAGTCATAAATATAAATATTATTTACTACAAATCTAATCAAACATTATGTACTTTAACTAGCACACATACTATAATTACATTCTTTATCAGATTATAAAAAGGGATGTAAATATGAAAACCGTAGTTTAACCAATTTTATTACAAATAATATTAGTGTGTATATATATATATATTCCAATAAATTTATTATGAAGATATTCTATAATGATACTTATTTTGTCACATGAGTGTTAGTATTTTCCTTATAATTTTAGTTAAAGTGTAAACTATTGGACTCCTCAAAACGTGAGAATTGCATTATTTCTTAAGGGACGGAATAACATATAAAGCCTATTTTTTTTTACAAGAGAAGGATTGTGTCTTTCGGCCGCACTCGCTACAACTTGTTGCATGTAAGAGTGAAGAGAATTGTAGAGAAACGCTCTTACTATATCATTCCTTTTTTCGATGAAAGAAAAATTAAGCATGGATATATCAGTACTCTACAAGCATTATGCATTATAAAATAGTAGTCACGTTGTGAATAGCATAACTTAAAATTTAACACATTAATCGCGTTGCAATGAAAATGACCGCTGAAAGGTCCTAAATGGCTAGAGGGGGTGAATAGCCTAATAAAAATTCTACAAATCACTAGAGCAAAAGGTTAGATAACACTTAAGTGAAGCTTTTTGCTCAAGCTCTACTTAGGGTGCAAAGTCACCTATCCAATGCAATTCTAGTTAGCTAAGTGTTTATCAATCAATAGCAAGAATCTAAAGCACTTAGCATAAGCTAGCAAGAACAACTACTAAAGAAGCTAACTAACAAGCTAACTAGACAAGATATGAATGAGGATAAGTACAAGAGAGAAGGTGATTGTTATACCGATGCCTTGTGATGTATGGATGTCAATGTAGAGAACCAATCACAAGAATATCAATGAGTAGCCGGGAGACAAGTTGACAATCGATTTTTCTCTCTAGGTTCACTTGGTTGTCACCAAGCTAATCCCCGTTGTGTCGACTACTCAAGTGGTAATTCGGTGGCTAATAGGCAATGACAAGTCTAGCCCACTAACTCGGGCGCCACAAGAATCCACCCAAATGAGAGTAACTCAATGACACGACCAATCCACTAGTGTTACCCTTTAGCGCTTCGCCGAGGTGGGTACAAGCTCTCTCACAATCACCGAAGCCGGCCGCACACAATCACCAAATGCGCCGAAGCTTCTCCTCAATCGCCAAGCCGTCTAGGTGTTGGCAAATACCAAGAATAACAAGAAACCACGCGGCGATGACGATGACCAAGTGTCACTAAGATGCAATGCAATGATCAAAGCACTTGGATCACTCAAACTCTCACAAGTATGCAACAAGAGTGAAGAGAGTGAGTTGGGGGATATCTCAAACAAGCACAAGTATGTCAAATGAATAGGAGGTGCAAGAGTGTGCTCCTTGAGCCGGCCAAAACATATTTATAGCCTTTCACAAAATACTAGCCGTTTTCCCCTTCATCCTTGCTTTCCTGCGTAGCTCCAAACGTTGTTTCATAGGGGGGTCCGGACCATCGCATCTGCGTCTGGACCCTCCTCCATTTCAAAACCAGCCGTTGGCGCCCTTCCTGCTGCTGACGTGTCACCTCCAGACATGTGCAACAGTAGCGTCTGGACCTTCTATTTTTCGCGTCCGGATCCAACTCAGAGAGAGTCTAGAGAGCTCCCTGAGTCCGAACGCGCGTCCGGTTCCCTGAGTCCAGACCATGCCTTGCGTCGGGATCATCTGAACAGAGGAGTCCAGAGAGCGTCGAGTGTGACGGAACCGCCCAAATTATAAGAGATCAAGTGCTAATGTAGCTGCTTAGCTACCACTTACAACACTTGAGCCCATATAATCTCGGTAGTCCGGAAATCTCGAAGGATTTCTTACATCAACTCAGGATCGCGTACATTCAGGGATACACATTCGAACGAGCCACAAATTCAACGGAAATTCTTAAAGTACGAAATAAAGTTATTACAACACTTTGCTCCAAATAAAAGTAGTACTTACGCCACAACACTTGCGGCCAAAATAAAACATTGTTTGAAACTGAACTTGAAGTTTTCAAAAGATAGGGGTGCCCACAACGTCAGGTCCGACAACAGCAAAGGTGAGCTTGTAGAAGACCTTGCCCAAGGCCTACTCATCTTCTCCGTAGAAAGGATAGAGACAGTGCTTACAATAGCCAATGTATACTTGGCCATCTGCAACAACGGGATAAACCCTGAGTACGAGAATGTACTCAGCTAGACTTACCCGTCTAACTGAAAATAAAGACTCCAAGGGTATGCATGGCTGTATCTGGAGTTGGGTAAGCTTTACTTTGCGGAAATGCTTAAATTAGAGAAGTTTACTTTAATGATGCGGTGAGCAGTCATCTTTTATCCTACTAATTATTTCTAGGTTATTGCATCTACACTAGAGCACACACTTGATTCTACTCAAACAATATAATAACATATATCCAGTTCCTTCATCAACATTTTAGTAGAACCATTAAGATGTCACATGGAGTTGTACCGTGGTGAAGCTTAGCATAATCCCCCATATCCAGTGGGGGGCGGCAATTCGAATCGATATACACCAGCTGGTAAGATTACCTTTAACACACGCCCATGCTTTACCCCGTCGGGTCAGCATTAGGTTACCACTCAACAAAGTCCAGGTGGTAACCGACGCGGGCTCGCATTGGTCCACCCCAATTGTAGAAAATAGATGGCCACCACGGGGCAGATCATGCCTACAGTCTAGAGGGGTGCTCACAGCAGAGCGAGCTCCGGCCCGGACAGTGTTTACTCGGCTTCGGGGTCGACACTCCCGACGGCCCCTATGCGAAAGGGCGCATTCAAAGATGTAAGAGGGCCACCATCGTGTACAAACATACACGATCCAACGGATGGACTGCCCCCAAGTCTAAACCACTTGGTGCACTTGCCTTCCAGTTGACCGTATTTCATTACTACCATAGGTTCTTTCCACGATAGCGAAACATAGCCAACCGTGATAGTATTACCCCCAAGGGATAATACGAAACATAAAAGAAAGGTAACCATTATTTCTAAGCATGCTAAGCGGTTGCTTTTATTTTATTATTAACAGGGTAACAAGGTAGGTAAAACAAAAAAATCAAGGAAGGTAATGCATCAATTTGGGATTCAAAACAACTCCTATTACCTAATGCATCACAGTATAAAATACTCAAGTAGATTAAGTTGTAAAAACTGGGAGGCTTAAGAATGCTCCGGGGCTTGCCTTGAGAGAAGGTTGAGGGTTGGTGGTCAGGGCACTCAGGAAGGTTAGTGTCGAGCTCTTGGTACTCCTCGTACAGCTCCTGTACTTCCTGGACTTCGGTCTCTATGGGCTCCTGATGTTCCTCCACGGATCCTAAATGATTGCAATGCATAAAAATAAATAACCGAATGGTGCAAGGATGATGCTTGAACAAGATTTTAACACACAAACAGAGATTCTAAGCATACACCCAAGAGAACTACCACAAAGCTACTAAGGCTCGAGCTACTAGCTAGCAGGACAAAACAGGCTATGACCTAAACTGAACAGAAACTAGCAACAAGATTCTACCAACTCTAGATAAAAACAAACAAGCAAGGCATACAACTGAAAACAAAATAGGAAATCGTTTCGGGAACGGGCTCGAGGCACGTCGAGGCAACAGACGAGCGTGACCCTCGATTACTCGAGGATGACCCTCGATTACTCGAGGTCCAGCGACCATCGATCGAAAACAGAGAACGGCTGATCGACGTTTTCTCGCCGATGGTGAAGTCTTCGGCGGTAGGATTGGCTGTGCTAGGCTCGGGATGACTTACGCGCATCCATTGGTGGTGTTGGTTGAACTGGCGCGACCGTGAGGAGGGGTCGACGGTGTGCGGTGCAACACGGCGGTGTGATGCGGCGAAGCGATCACTGGCGAAGCGAAGCTCGGCGCTATGGTGCGTGAGCATCGTGGTGATGTGGTGCGTGCGGCTCGAGGGCTAACTGAGCCAGAAAGGCTCTGTGGAAACCTGTCCACGTGCAAGCTTCGCGGTGGCGGCAATGGCACACGGCCAAAGGTGCTGTGACGACATGGGTTGAACTGGAGCTAGAGGAACGGTGTTGTCGGTGTTATGACCCGGGGGTCAAGACCACCAACGAGTAAATTTGTATATCGCGTGCTCCCTCTCTCAGACGTGATGCAAGATGGACACAAGATTTATCCTGGTTCGGGCAAAGAAGGCCCTACGTCCAGCGGGGGAGGATGACTTGTATTATCTCGCACCCAAAGTGTGCTCGTACAGGGGGGGTACAAGCAGTGTTACACGGAGTCGGCCACCCGAGGGGTCGATCGAGCGGCGCGGTGTGTGTGTATGGCGTGGTCTAGGGTCCCTGAGAACCAAAGTCGGATCAGAGTCCTGGATGAGGGGGGAGCCGACCGAGAGAGACTCCGATCTCCTCTTGAAATCGGGAAAAAGAAGAAGTCCCGACAGAGAAGCCTGGAAAGAGAAGTCTTGAAAGGGCCCCCCCTCATCTACCTCGGCGTCCCCCTTTTATAGACCAAGGGGGAGACTCGAGGGTACAGGGTCCTAATAGTAGAAGTATGGGCGGCGCATCCACGGCACAGTGTTGGCGAAGAGTCATCGAGCACTGTGGCGGCGTGGTCTTCCCGTCCTTCAGGCGTCCCCGGTCGTGGCATCGGTAGAAGTCGTCGCAGTACAGTATTCGCAGGCGGGCACGAGTCCCATGGCCGAAGCGGGACGGGGCGGATGGGACGTCTTCCGTACCGGAGTTGTTGAAGAGGAGGGGGTCGAGCCCTCGGTCGAGGGGGGGTGTCGAGCCACGCATGACTCTGTCACGTTCCCGAAGCCGTCGTCGAGGGTCGCACTATTCACTTTCCGAGGGGTACTGTAGAAGTCCGTACTTGCGTAGTGGCGGCAGTGGCGGCACAGTCGACGGGAGTCGGGGACTGGACGGGGAGTTGGCGGATTTGACAGTGGACGCAGGCGCCCATGTCGTCAGGTGGGTTTACTTTTACCCATGACGGAGTGGTTGGGTTACTCGAGCCCTCGTCCGCCGACGGTGCCTGGAAGGTCGAGGCGTCGACGGGTTGAGGGGGTCGACGTCGAGGTAGAGGCCGGGGGCTCGTTCGTCCGACCCCTCGTCCGTCGACGAGGTAGAGGCCGGGGGCTCGTTCGTCCGACCCCTCGTCCGTCGTCGAGGTAGAGGCCGGGGGCTCGTTCGTCCGACCCCTCGTCCGTCGTCGAGGTAGAGGCCGGGGGGTCGTTCGCCCGACCCCTCGTCCGTCGTCGAGGTAGGGCCGGGGCAGTGGCTGGTTTCCGCAGTAGGTGTAGAGGGGGCCCTCGATTGATGGGCCGCGTCTTACCGAACAGTAGGCTGATCCTTGCCTTAAAAAATGGTTGCTATGTTTAGCGTTAATTTATTGAAGGGTTTAGGGTACCCCTTACCTTCGTACCCGACAGTAGCCCCCGAGGCCCCAGAGGAGTGATTTAGAATTCCTCTGGGGGCTATGATACGCGTTTCTCGGGGGGAGCAAGAATTGTCCGGAGGGTTTATCCTTGGCCTGCAGGGTTAGTGAGAAATCCGATTCTCCGGGGGGTGCGCGCGAGCGCACCCCGCGGGGGTAGCCCCCGAGGCCCCAGAGGAGTGATTTAGAACTCCTCTGGGGGCTAAAATACGTTATGTAGTGGGGTCTTTAAAGGATACCTGGAGACGCGGCACCCTGTCGAGGGGTCGAACCCGTTCCTTTTCCTGCAAAGAGAAGTGTTCGAGGGCGGCTGTCGAACCCTGCCGAGGGCCAGCCTTCGCTCCCTTGAGCACCACTGGAGTCAGAGCGCCCCGCCCGAGAGGTCGACTCTGTCTGCCAGGTTACGAGTTTTCGACCCTCTTTCGTCGAGGGGTGCCGTGCGTAGTCGGGCCCTCGAGCCCTCGAATGGCTAGGCCTTCACTACCTCATAGCGTCCTTCCCGCGGATCCTTTCGCTCGGATCGTGGGGTGAAGAGCATCGAGCTATCCTCGTTAGGACGACGAGCCCGAAGTCTTCGGTGAGCTGTTCTCGGGCATGAGTCCATTAGAAATGGTGCCCTGTACGGGTAGAAAATCCGAGTGAGAACTCGACCCCGTTCGATAGGGATCGACTAGTGGCCCGGAGGCGTTCTCATTTTAAGCAAGCCGTACGGCTCGCTAAGCACGACCATACGGACCACCAAGGTGCCAACCCCGTTCGATAGGAGTTGGTGGCTCGATGCCTCCCAGCGTAGGGATCCTTAGGTGTTCCTAGGTATGCCTCGGATATGTCCCAGGGAGTCTCGAGAGTTCGTTCCCAAGCCTCCGGGGGCATCCCTGACTCGTGTACTCGAGGGCGGCTGTCGAACTCCGTTCGTGGAGCCAGCCTTCGCTCCCTCAAGATTTGGGGGTGGACCGGAGTCCGATAACCATGGGTCCTTCCTGACCTCAGGTACTCGAGGGCGGCTGTCGAACCCTATGTAAGGGCCAGCCTTCGCTCCCTCAAGATTTGACGGATGGTTCGTCACCCGACGCTATCCTCAGGAGGAGGAGTCCGACCTTGTGGACCGCCGAGGGGAAAAGCAGGTGGTTGTTGTATTGAACTTGGGGACATACCTGTGTCGGAGCTCTCGAGGGAGGCTGTCGAACCCCCGGACGGGCCAGCCTTTATCCCTTCGAGGCCATGTATGATCTGCAGTTGACGACCCGAGGCCCTTATTAGGCCTCGAGTACTCGAGGGGGCTATCGGGCCTGTTCGTAGGCCGGCCATTGTCCCCTCGAGATTTTGGGGGCGGACCGAGGTCCTAACCCGAGGTCATTTCCGGCCTCGGGCACTCGAGGGTAGCTGTCGAACCCTCTTTCGAGGGCCAGCTCTTGCTGCCTCAAGATTCCTTACCCTCGAAGGCGACGTTTCCGTCCGCGCGCCTTTTTAGGCGGTGTCAGTTCGGCGCAACAGTGCGGTTACAGCGTGGAGTGCGGCGCGGAACCCGATGATGGGACGTTACGCCTTATCCTGGAGGGAATACGAGGAAGGAAGTACAGGCGAATTAAATGCGGAGACTCTCTTGCCTGTGCCGGATCCGTCCGTTGGCCTTCCGCGTATAAATAGTGAGGGCGAGGCATCCGGTGCCCTTTACGCGCTCTTGCCTTCCCCGGCTCCTTGCCTTCGTCTTCCTCGCCTTCTTCTCTCCGCCTCTGCCTTAGGCGTCCCGCGAGCAGGGAATCTGCGCGAGTGAGAGAGAAAGAGGAAGATAGGGAACGTACCTTCCGCCTCCAAACTCGAGCAAACCACCGCTCCCATGGCCGCTTTCCAGCTCTTCGGCGCCGGCGCCTGGCCTGCTTCCTCGGTCCGCCAGCCGTATCTGGAGGGGTTGGTGGAGAGCGGGCTTCTCCGGCCCGTCACCTCGACGGAGAGGCCGGAGTGGATAGCTCCGCCACCAGACCACGCCGAGCCCAACCCGCCGGAGGGGTACGTGGTGTCGCTCGAGGCCTTCCACCGGGCAGGACTGGGGGTTCCACCCAGCCGCTTCCTGCGCGCGCTCCTCCACCATTATGAAGTGGAGCTCCAGCACCTCACTCCTAACGGCGTCAGCCAGGCGGCGGTCTTCGCCGCGGTGTGCGAGGGCTATCTGGGGATCGAGCCCCATTGGGACCTGTGGCTCCACATCTTCAAGGCCAACCTCTTCACCACCTCGGTCAGCAAGGGCGTCCGTCGGGAGGTCAGGGCCGGAGGCTGCAGCATCTACGCCAGGCGGCCTGAGCTCTGGCTCTCTGCGAACCCATCCTCGAGCCATTCCGGGTGGCATTCAGGATGGTTCTACCTGAGGAACGACGACGGTCTGCTCCCATCGTACACCGGGAGGACACTCAACGCCGAGCCCGAGCGCTGGAGGTACGGCGTTCCGACGGACAAGCAAAAACACCTCAAGGGCTTGCTGGACGCGCTCAGGCGTCTGAGGGTGAAGGGCCTTACCGCGGAGATCGCTGCATCGGCGTTCCACCGACGGGGGGTTCTGCCGCTGATGGCTCGACCCCTCCATCTCGACGAGATGGGTCCGGGGGCCGATTTGTCGGGGTGCCGCTTCGTCAAGGAGGAGTTGACCCCAGACCGCGTGGCCAGCCGCGTCCGCTGCTTTTTCGCGGGGGGGTTCGCCCTCAAGGATGTCGCGAAGGTTCCCATGAAGCCGGACGAGGGCTTCTACGAGCTGGTAAGATCCCTCCTTTTACTTTAAGTCCTCGCGCCCGCCCCTTCCGTCCTTTCTGCTTGTTCTCTGACCACCTTGCGTCCCGCAGGGGAATGTGTCCTACAAGCGCTCGCTACCGCCGGTGCCGGAGGACCGGGCCACGAGGGATGCGAACCGCCTCCGCGCGGAGAAGCAGAAGGCCGACAAGGACAAGAAGAAGGAGAGGAAGACCAAGGAGGCTCTAGAGAAAGAGCAGAGGGAGCAGCGTCGGGCCCAACAGAGGCGGTTGGGCCTCGACGAGGAGCTGTCTCCCTCGGAGGAGGAGGACGAGGAGGAGGATGAGGAAGACGAAGAGGAGGAGGGCGAGGAGACAGCGCCTGAGCAGGCGGCCGCTGCTACCGGTGGGGAGGGGGGGTCGACCTCGAAGTCGGCCCCTCCTGTTGAAGTTGGGCCACGGGCGGAGCGCCCCGTGGCCTCGCAAGAAGTCGCGCCGCGGCGGACGCGGTCGCAGACGCCGCGGCCCTCGTCGGGGGGTCGATCGAGCGAGCCCCCGACGCCCGCTGCGTCGACCGCCCGGGCGCCGGGCTCGCCGGCGCAGGCGGAGACCGGCAAGAGGGCGAGGGCGGCATCGCCATCGAAGAGTCGATCGAGCGAGCCCCCGAAGCCCACCGCGTCGAGCGCGCGGGCATCGGACCCGTCGGCGCGGGTGGGGGCCAGCAAGAAGCCGACGGTGGCGCCGCCGGCCCCTGCCCAGGAGAAGGTGGCGAGTGCCGCCTCGACCCCCGCCTCCCAGGCAGTGGCATCCCAGAGCTCGACCAGCCCGGCGAGCGCCGAGCCGAAGCGTCGAGCTCCGAGAGGGTAAGTCGAGTTCGTAGCTGTTGTGCGTTTTTCCTTTTTTCGTCGGTGAAGACTCGTGCTCATTATCGCGCACGTGCTCCTTTTTCAGGTCGAAGCGCCGGCTGGGGGTTGCGCTCCCCTCCCCTGCTAAGAAGCTAAAGACGGGGGCTGTGGTGTAAGCTGCCGTCGAGGTTGGTCCGGCAGCCCCGCCCCCTTCGACGGTCGCCCCTGTGGTGGCACCGGCAGCCACGACCCCGGAGGTGGCGGCGCGGGGGGAGGCACAGGGGGCCTCGGCGCCTACCCAAACGGCGGAGGAGGCGGACCCGCCGGCGGTGGTGGCCGTCGAAGCGACGGTCGCGGAGCCTGCGCGGCCGT
Source organism: Microstegium vimineum (assembly GCA_022036555.1). Taxonomy (NCBI): domain Eukaryota; kingdom Viridiplantae; phylum Streptophyta; class Magnoliopsida; order Poales; family Poaceae; genus Microstegium; species Microstegium vimineum. The sequence continues at coordinate 30,931,290 of CM039139.1, read as the reverse complement.
CGGAAGGGGTCGCGTCCGGCGCCCCGGGGGGCGTGGAGCTCCTACCGACATCGGGCGCGGCCCAGGAGGTGGAAGTGGTCGAGGCTCAGGTTCCTGCGTCCGAGCGGGAGGCCCCGGCTCACCCGACGCCGGGGCGCTGGCCCGAGGGTCTGGCGGCGTTGGAGGCTCGACTCCAGCTCGAGCGCGTCGAGGGCCCATCCGCGCCGGCTCAGGGTGGGATGCTCATGGAGTCCACCCCCGCCCAAGTGGACGAGATGGTGGCCGAGTTGGCGGACCCGGCGGAGCTGGCCATCATCGCGGCTCCTCGGGCGGAGGCGGGGGTGGCTCGACCTCCCCTCGAGGTTGGGGGGTCGGGATCTCAAGGTAAGTCACACTTTGATTCACTCGAGACGCGGTGGGTTTGTCTCGCTAGGTATTAACCTTTCGGAGCCCTTCATCGCGCAGGACCGTCGACGTCCTCGCGAGGTGGCGCCGAGGAGGAAGCCTCGCCCCTCTCCGATTACCAAGGAGGGGGGGACCTGCGCATTGGCGTCACCGGGCCGATGGAGCAGAGGATCGCCGCCCGCAGCGCGGCGTGGGGCCAGGAGGTTCTCGAGGTGGCGGACCCTCGAGACCCTGAGCGACTCTTCCTCACGCTCGACGACCAGTCCGAGCTTCGACGGTGGGAGAGCGTCGAGGAGCTCCGGGGCTGGTTCGAGCACTCGGTGCGTCGCGCTGCGGAGGTCGCCGCCGCGGACATACGCGAGGGGATGGAGGTAGGTTCTATTCCACCTTAGATAGAGCTTTGCACTGCCTGGTTGCCGTTTGTTGATGATTTTCGTCTTTATCCTTGTCAGTCGCTGCGGGTGAGGTCGTACGAGAAGTCCCAGTACATTCTCCGGGTACAGGGGCAGCTCTCGACCCTCCACGCCTCTCTGGAGAAGGCGAGGGGTGAGGCCGCTCGTGCGAAGGTGGAGGCGGCGACTATCCAGAAGGATGCCGAGTCGAGGGTCGCCTACGCGAAGGCCGGTTACGAGGCTGTCCAGAAGGAAGCCCGGGAGGCCTTGTCGTCGGCGCAGGCGAAGCTCGATGATGCCCTTCGGTCGACCATCGCCGTTGGGCAGGAGCGGGATGCCGCCGTCGAGGCCCAGCGCAAGGCCACGGAGGAGGCCGCCCGGCTGAGGGGAGACCTCGACGCCCTCTCCCGCGAGCGCGACGCTCTGGCCGCCTCTGAGGAGAAGGCTCGGACCCGCGCGACCTCCTTGGGCATGGTGGCGATGAAGCAGAAGGAGGCCCTTGGGGAGGCATACAAGACCATCGAGGGTCTCGAGGCCCAAGTCAGGGACCAGTCCTCTGATTTTGACGCCGTCCGCCATCAGCTCGAGGAGGCCGAGCAGGCCTACTCCGCCTTGGATGTGCAGGCCCAAGGTGAGTGTTTCGGGTGTTTGCGGGGTCTGTCCTGCCTCGACCCTTTTTCTGCTTTCGGGTTTTGATCGTTATGTGCTTGTTTCGGCAGGGCTTGCGGAGGAGAACGCCCGCGCCCAAAAGGACCTGGACAATCTTCAGGGCCTGCTGAGCACCGAGGTGAACCTCAACGCGTCGCTCTCGGCCGCCATCAACACTTTCTGCGACGACCTCTCGGTCAAGCCGGAGCCGGAGCTCGAGGGGGACACTCGGGGGGAATCCCTGCTGCGCCGCTTTTACGCCATGACGCGGGGGGTGACGGAGAACGTCCGAGCCGCCCTGCATGTGGGGGTGAAGCGGGCCCTCGCGGTCGTCAACTCCTTCTACGACGTGGATCTCAACCTCGTTGTCGACGGGTTCGCCACCGACCCGGATCTGACCGAGGAGCAGAACGACGCGAGGTGTCAGGAGCTGATGGACCACGCGGAGGTGCCCGGAGGCCAGCTGGCGAAACTCTTCGAGCCCGACGTGATCCCCTCGGCGGATGAGTAGTCGCTGGGAGATGTCGACGGGTGGCCGCGGGCCTGCGAGCCATATCTGGACAAAAAGGTCCATGTAATAGTTAGGCCTCTGTACCGATACAATGCCGAGCCCCCGAGGGCTTTTTTGTATATGATGCATTTTGATCGATGTGCACAGAGTTAATTTCATTCTTTCGAGCTTTCCCTGCTTTTCTTTGCCTGAGTCGACGCTTTTCTTTGCCTGAGTCGACGCCTATGAACTAAATGTTCGACGCACGCTCTTATCCTTGGAAGGGGGGTGGCGAGTAGGGGTACCGTAGCCCTGGGGCGTAGGTGAGTCCCTGACTCGTCGGCACCTTCGGCCCTTAGGGAACTCGAGGCATCTTTACTTAGTTCAGAAGCGTACTCGAGGGAAGGAACGAGAGGGAGAGTCGAGTTTCGAAAAAACGTTCCGAGTTTTTCGGAGACCTAGGGGGGGGTGCCCCCCCTGTTAGCCCCCGAGGGAGGCTCGACTTTGCTGAGGCAAAGTCGAGGCTACCTTAGTGCTGCGGATGGGTTGCCTCGTTACTTCTACCTCTCGGGCTCTCCCTGCTTTTCTTTGCCTGAGTCGACGCTCGTGAACTTAAGTATTCGACGCACGCTCTTATCCCGGGAAGGGGGGGTGGCGAGTAGGGATACCGTAGCCCTGGGGCGTAGGTGAGTCCCTGACTCGACGACACCCTCGACCCCTAGGGGGTTCGAGGCGCCTTTACCTAGTTCAGAAGCGTACTCGAGGGAAGGAACGAGATGGAGAGTCGAGTTTCGAAAAAACGTTCCGAGTTTTTCGGAGACCTAGGGGGGGGTGCCCCCCCTGTTAGCCCCCGAGGGAGGCTCGACTTTGTCCGGGCAAAGTCGAGGCTACCTTCGGGCTACGAACAAACGTGAAATGTGTTTCGAGAACATTTTATTCATTCGAGAATTTGTACATAAATGCGGAAATGTACAAGGCCCTGGGGCCTCAGGGATAGAAGCGACGTAGCTGTTCGATGTTCCACGCGTTGGTGAAGAGCTCTCCCTTCTCGTTCTTCAGTTTGTAAGTGCCGGCTTCAGCACCTCTGCCACGATGAAGGGTCCCTCCCAAGGTGGTGTCAGCTTGTGACACCCCTTGCTGCTCTGTCGTCGGCGCAGAACGAGGTCGCCGACGTCGAGGTCCCTTTTGCGCACGTTCTTGTCGTGGTAGCGTCGTAGCGTCTGCTGGTACCGGGCCGACTTGAACAGGGCCATGTCACGAGCTTCCTCGAGCTGGTCGAGGGAGTCCTCTCGGGCTACTGTGTTGGCTTGCTCGCTGTAGGCTTTCAGTCGAGGGGACCCGTACTCGAGGTCGGTGGGGAGGACGGCCTCGGACCCATAGACCAAGAAGAACGGGGAGAACCCCGTAGCTCGACTCGGTGTCGTTCGGAGACTCCATAGCACAGCGGGCAGCTCTTCGACCCATCTCTTTCCATGTCTGTTCAGCCGGTCGAAGATCCTTGGCTTGAGGCCCTGCAAAACCATGCAGTTGGCACGCTCGACCTGACCGTTAGTTCGAGGGTGGGCAACTGCAGACCAATTCACCCTGATGTGGTGATCGTCACAGAAGTCCAGGAACTTTTGGCCGGTGAACTGCGTGCCATTGTCGGTAATGATGATGTTGGGGACCCCGAAGCGGTGGATGACGTCGGTGAAGAATAGCACGGCTTGCCGAGACTGGATGTTGGCGATGGGCCGAGCCTCGATCCACTTCGAGAACTTGTCGATAGCCACGAGAAGGTGAGTGTGCCCACCCTTGGTTCTTTTCAGGGGACCGACCATGTCGAGCCCCCATACTGCGAACGGCCAAGTTATGGGTATCATCTGAAGAGCTTGGGCGGGTAGGTGAGTCTGCCTGGCGTAGAATTGGCATCCCTGGCAGGATCGAACGAGTTTGGTGGCGTCGTTGACTGCCGTGGGCCAGTAGAAGCCCTGTCGGAAGGCACTTCCTACCAGGGTTCTCGGCGCCGCGTGGTGGCCGCAAGCCCCCGAGTGTAGGTCCCTCAGCAGTGCCCTCCCCTCCTCGAGGGTGAGGCAGCGTTGGAGTACACCCGATGGGCTGCGTCGATATAGCTCGCGGCTGTCCCCGTACAAGACGTAGGTTTTGGCACGTCGAGCTACTCGACGAGCTTCCGTGCGGTCTTCTGGGAGTTCGCCTCGCGTCAGGTACTCGAGGTAAGGCGCGCGCCAATCCGTCGGAGGGGTTGGCATTGCGACGGCCCCGTCGATCTCCATGACCTCTCCCCCGCCCGAGGGGGGATCGGTCGAGGGGGGTGGGCCGACCCCTTGCTCGAGGGCGGGAGCCCCCGAGCCTAGGTCGACGGACGGTGTGTGCAGATCCCTCGAGAAGATGTCGGGGGGGACCGTCCCTCGAGTAGACGCAATTTTGGCCAGCTCGTCGGCAGCCTCGTTGTACCGACGGGCTACGTGGTTGAGCTCGAGGCCATAGAACTTGTCCTCGAGCTTTCGAACCTCCTTGCAGTAGGCTTCCATCTTAGGATCGTGGCAGCTCGAGTCTTTCATCACTTGGTCGATTACCAACTGAGAGTCCCCTCGCACGTCGAGGCGTCGGACCCCGAGCTCGATGGCGATGCGCAGGCCGTTGACGAGGGCCTCGTACTCGGCGACGTTGTTGGAGGCGGGGAAGTGGAGGCGGATAACATATCGCATATGGACCCCTGAGGGCGATACGAATAGCAATCCTGCGCCTGCTCCCGCCTTCATCAGTGATCCGTCGAAGTACATGGCCCAGAGCTCGCTCTGCACCTGCGCCGGGGGTAGTTGGGTGTCGGTCCATTCGGCGACGAAATCTGCCAGTACCTGAGACTTGATAGCCTTCCGAGGGGCGTAGGAGAGGGTCTCCCCCATGAGCTCGGCGGACCACTTGGCGATCCTTCCCGATGCCTCCCGGTTCTGGATTATCTCTCCGAGGGGGAAAGATGAAACCACAGTGACCGGATGGCCCAGGAAATAGTGTTTGAGCTTCCGCCGAGTGAGGACGACCGCGTATAGTAGCTTCTGGATGTGGGGGTACCTTGTCTTGGTTTCGGAAAGGACCTCGCTCACGAAATAGACAGGCCTTTGAACCGGCAGGGCGTGTCCTTTTTCCTCCCTCTCGACTACTATGACCGCGCTGACTACCTGCGTAGTTGCCGCGACATAAAGCAGGAGGGGTTCGGCTGGGCTCGGGGGGACCAAGTCCGGGGGCGAGGTGAGCAAGGCCTTGAGCCTCGAGAGGGATTCCTCAGCTTCGGCGGTCCACGCGAAGTGTTCTGTCTTCTTCAGGAGTCGGTAAAGGGGCAGGGCCTTTTCTCCGAGCTTCGAGATGAAGCGACCGAGGGCGGCAAGGCACCCAGTAACCCTTTGCACACTCTTGAGGTCTTTGATCGGGCCCATCCTCGTGATGGCGGTTACCTTCTCGGGATTGGCCTCGATACCGCGTTGGGAAACTATGTACCCTAGGAGCATGCCTCGAGGGACCCCGAAGACACACTTCTCAGGGTTTAGTTTTATGCGGTTAGTCCTGAGACACCCAAACGCAATTTCGAGGTCTCCGGCTAGGTTTCCGACGGTTCTGGACTTGACCACGATATCGTCGACGTAGGCCTCGACGATCGGCCCTATGTGTTTCCCGAAGACGCGGAGCATGCATCGCTGGTAGGTGGCCCCGGCGTTCCGCAAGCCGAAGGGCATGGTGAGGTAGCAAAACATGCCGAAAGGAGTGATGAAGGAGGTCGCGAGCTGATCGGACTCCTTCATCTTTATTTGGTGGTAGCCGGAATACGCATCAAGGAAGCAAAGGGTTTCACATCCCGAAGTGGAATCTACTATTTGGTCAATGCGAGGTAAAGGAAAAGGAACCTTAGGACATGCTTTATTCAGACTAGTGTAGTCTACACACATCCTATCCTTCCCATTCTTTTTCTTTACAAGCACGGGATTAGCTAACCACTCGGGATGATGTACCTCCTTGATGAATCCGGCCTTCAAAAGCTTGTCGACCTCCCCCCCCGATGATCCTGCGCTTCTCCTCGTCGAAGCGGCGCAGGCGTTGCTTCACCGGTTTGGACCCGGCTCGGATGTCTAAGGAGTGCTCGGCGACTTCCCTCGGGATGCCCGGCATGTCCGAGGGACTCCATGCGGACACGTCGGCGTTCGCTCGGAGAAAGTCGACGAGCACGGCTTCCTATTTGGGCTCGAGGGTGGCACTGATCGTCAGCACCTTCCCGTCCTTGAGGCCGGGGTCGAGCGGAATGGTCTTCGTGTCCTCCGCCGGCTTGAAGTTGCCAGCGTGGCGCTCGGAGTCGGGGATCTCTCCGGACAAGTCGTCGAGGGCCGCGAGGATAGCCGAATCCTCACGGGCTTCGGCTTTTTCCACGCACTCGACGTCGCAGTCGTATGCGTGCTCGTAAGAGGTGTCGACGGTGATGACCCCCGAGGGCCCCGGCATCTTGAGCTTGAGGTAGGTGTAGTTCGGGACCGCCATGAACTTGGCGTACCCCGGTCTACCGATGATGGCGTGGTAGGTGCCTCGCCACGCGACCACCTCGAAGGTCAGCTCTTCCTTTCGGAAGTTCGAGGGGACACCGAAACAGACCGGTAGCTTGACGCGGCCGATCGGGAGTGCCTTCTTCCCCGGGACGATTCCGTGGAACCCCCCCGCGCTGGGCAGGAGCATGGTCCTCGGGATCGCCAGGAGGTCGAGGGTCTCGGCGTAGATGATGTTGAGGCTGCTCCCCCCGTCCATGAGCACCTTGCTGAGGCGGGTGTTGAGGATGATCGGGTCGACGACGAGCGGGTAAACCCCTGCGTTGGGGATGTGCTCGGGGTGGTCGTCCTGATCGAAGGTGATCGGCGTGCGGGACCAGTCTAGGTACCGTGGGGCCTGGGCCCGAACGGAAAAGACCTCTCGACGCTCCCTCTTGCGTTGGCACGTGGTGAGGCGGGTCGAGGGTCCCCCGTAGATCATGTAGCAGTCGTGGATCTCGGGGAAGCCTCCCTTTTGAACATCGCCCCTGACTTGGACGTCACAGGGCGGGTCTTCCTTGCCGTCGTCTCTCCTGGGACCAGGAGGGACGAAGTGCCTTCGAAGCATGCGGCAATCCTCGAGGCGGTGATTGGCCGGCCCCATATGGTAGGGGCAAGGCTCTTTCAGCATTTTGTCGAAGACGCCCCCGTCGGGAGGGGCCCCTCGAGGCTTCCGCTTGTCCGCTGCAGCGACAAGGTCGTCGGGGTCGTCGTCCTGCTCGACGTTGGGCTCGACGACGCGCCGGCCCCGTTGGTTCTTCTTCTTCTTCTTCTTCTGGCCGCCGTTGCCGTCGTTGTTCCTCCTGGGCCCCTTGTTTCTCTTGGGCCCATCGTCCGAGCCCCCGGGTTCGTCCGCGTTGCCCTCCCCCTTTGCTGGGGGAATCTGGAAGAACGCGCCAACGGCCTCCTCGCCGGCCGCGTAGTTGGCGATGACGTCCATGAGCTCGTTGGCGGTTTTGGGAATGTTTCGCCCCAGCTCCCGCACCAACTCTTTGCAGGTTGTCCCGGCGATGAACGCCGTGATCACCTCGTGGTCGGAAATGTGAGTCAGTGCGGTACGCTGCTTCGAGAATCGGCGGGTGAAGGCGCGGAGGGTCTCTCCTGGTTTCTGCTTGCAGCGGCGAAGGTCCCAGGAGTTGCCCGGCCGCTCGTAGGTGCCCTTGAAGTTGCCCTCGAAGATCCGAACCAGGTCGGACCAGTCCTGGATCAAGTCCGGGGGTAGCTCCTCGAGCCACCTTCGAGCGGTGTCGGAGAGGAACAGTGGGAGTTGCCGGATGATGACGAGGTCGTCTTTGGCCCCACCCAGCTGGCATGCCAGCCTGAAGTCGGCAAGCCAGAGCTCTGGCTTGGTTTCGCCGTTGTATTTGATCAGGCTGGTGGGTGGACGGAAACGCACGGGCAGGGAGGCCCGTCGGATAGTTCTTCCGAAGACTCGAGGCCCCGGTGGCTCCGGAGACCGACATCGGTCTTCGTCACTGTCGTAGCGCCCGCCTTGGTGAGCGCTGTAGCCTCGAGCCTCGGCATCGCCGCATCGACGTCGATTGTTCACTCGAGGGGGGAGGTCGTCGACGAGGCGTTCCCGAACCGGTCGTGGCTCGACCCGGCCCTGGGGCGCCTTGTTCTGGTGGACAGAGGCCTCCCGATTTTGTCGAGGGGGCGCTGCTTGCCGCTCTGAGGCAGCCCCTCGACGCCTCGAGGCCGAGCTCTCCGCCTGCTGGACGGCCGCAGTTTGGAGCAGCCCCTGGATTTCTTCTCTAATACGTTGTGCCTGGGGGGTCGATGGCGCCGGCATGTCGCGGAGCAGCATCGCGGCTGCTACAACATTCTGGCTGGCGCGGTTGAAGACTCGGGGTTCAACGTTCCCTTCCTCGACGATCTGCCGGTGGACCTCCCGGGCCCGCTCGCGAGCTCCTCCACCCTGAGGACGCCCTCGATCCCGCTCGAGGGCATGTTCAAGCTGCTGAAGACGCAGGCGCTCTTCCTCGAGCTTGCCGAGGAGCTCTCGGACCTGCGTAATCTGGACGTCGGGGGGTGGATCGGCTCTATCGGGATTTGGGGGGATGGCGTCTCGAGGTGGCGTGGCGTTGGCCCCCCTCCCTTCTTCGGTGTCCGCTGTGTCGTCGACGTCGTCCTGAAGGACGGTTTGCTCGTCGAGATGGAAGCACTCCCGAGTGGAGTCGTAACTCTCGTCGGGAGAGTCCGAGTCGAAGTCGGCGTGGTAGAAGTGGGGGAAGAGCCTGCCTGTTTCCTCCTCCTCCAAGCGCCGCCGTAACATGCCCCACGTACGGGGCAGCTCTGGCTCGCCCAGTGAAGGGGTAGTGACGGGATCGATCGTCGCCCACGACGGCGTCCATGGAGACTCGTCGTAGGTATGTACTCGCTGCCCTGCGAAGGCAGAGTAGAGCCCGGCGCTGTTGCGGAGCCCATATGGGAACGGGTCCCGCGGGGTGATGGGGTCGTAGGTGTCGGAGAAGCCACGGGAGCCTCCGGGGACGATGACGCAGAAGAGTCAAAGTCCCACTCGGGGAGACGCCCGCCCTCGGCCCACGAGTGTGAGTCAAGCGGACCTCTAGGGGAGGGGGCCGTGTCGCCAGCCGGGACCGAGGGAACGGCATCCAGCACCCCAGAATTTGCTCGACGGCGAGCGCGTCGAAGTCGCTCGCGCCTCCTCCTGATCGCAGGCCAGAGTCGTAAGCGGAGGGGCCATCGTCTGATCCTAGCTGGCTCCGGTGCAGCGGAACTGCTGACGTCTAGGCCACGGGCGGAGGGGAAGACTATGAAGTCGCCCTGGTCCGTAGGAACGAACCCTAGACTGCCAAACCAGATGACGGTGTTGAACGGGAACGGTGGGATGGTGGAATCCATCTGAGAGAGTAGTTCGGAGTTGATCGGCACGCGAATTCCCCTACCTGGCGCGCCAACTGTCGGTGTTATGACCCGGGGGTCAAGACCACCAACGAGTAAATTTGTATATCGCGTGCTCCCTCTCTCAGACGTGATGCAAGATGGACACAAGATTTATCCTGGTTCGGGCAAAGAAGGCCCTACGTCCAGCGGGGGAGGATGACTTGTATTATCTCGCACCCAAAGTGTGCTCGTACAGGGGGGGTACAAGCAGTGTTACACGGAGTCGGCCACCCGAGGGGTCGATCGAGCGGCGCGGTGTGTGTGTATGGCGTGGTCTAGGGTCCCTGAGAACCAAAGTCGGATCAGAGTCCTGGATGAGGGGGGAGCCGACCGAGAGAGACTCCGATCTCCTCTTGAAATCGGGAAAAAGAAGAAGTCCCGACAGAGAAGCCTGGAAAGAGAAGTCTTGAAAGGGCCCCCCCTCATCTACCTCGGCGTCCCCCTTTTATAGACCAAGGGGGAGACTCGAGGGTACAGGGTCCTAATAGTAGAAGTATGGGCGGCGCATCCACGGCACAGTGTTGGCGAAGAGTCATCGAGCACTGTGGCGGCGTGGTCTTCCCGTCCTTCAGGCGTCCCCGGTCGTGGCATCGGTAGAAGTCGTCGCAGTACAGTATTCGCAGGCGGGCACGAGTCCCATGGCCGAAGCGGGACGGGGCGGATGGGACGTCTTCCGTACCGGAGTTGTTGAAGAGGAGGGGGTCGAGCCCTCGGTCGAGGGGGGGTGTCGAGCCACGCATGACTCTGTCACGTTCCCGAAGCCGTCGTCGAGGGTCGCACTATTCACTTTCCGAGGGGTACTGTAGAAGTCCGTACTTGCGTAGTGGCGGCAGTGGCGGCACAGTCGACGGGAGTCGGGGACTGGACGGGGAGTTGGCGGATTTGACAGTGGACGCAGGCGCCCATGTCGTCAGGTGGGTTTACTTTTACCCATGACGGAGTGGTTGGGTTACTCGAGCCCTCGTCCGCCGACGGTGCCTGGAAGGTCGAGGCGTCGACGGGTTGAGGGGGTCGACGTCGAGGTAGAGGCCGGGGGCTCGTTCGTCCGACCCCTCGTCCGTCGACGAGGTAGAGGCCGGGGGCTCGTTCGTCCGACCCCTCGTCCGTCGTCGAGGTAGAGGCCGGGGGCTCGTTCGTCCGACCCCTCGTCCGTCGTCGAGGTAGAGGCCGGGGGGTCGTTCGCCCGACCCCTCGTCCGTCGTCGAGGTAGGGCCGGGGCAGTGGCTGGTTTCCGCAGTAGGTGTAGAGGGGGCCCTCGATTGATGGGCCGCGTCTTACCGAACAGTAGGCTGATCCTTGCCTTAAAAAATGGTTGCTATGTTTAGCGTTAATTTATTGAAGGGTTTAGGGTACCCCTTACCTTCGTACCCGACAAGTGTTCTCACCTCGGTTAACTCCGGCGAAGCTTCCACGAAGATGGAGGCGTCGGAGACGAGACGGTGAACGGCGAACGCTGGTTGATCGGTGCGTTGGCGACTCGAAGTCGAAGAACGGCGAAAGGCGTTCCGGTGACTGGAGTCCACGACTGGGGAAGAAGAGGCGAGCAGCCTGGGTGCGGGGCAAAAGCGAAGGCTAGGGCGAGAGGAATTTGAGCAAAGGAAGTCGGGCGGTGGTGGATTTGAAAAGGGGCGCTTGCGGTGCTTGGAGCTCTTGGCTGGCGAGAACAGAGGCAATGCGAGCGATTGCGCGAGTGCGGATGAGGGTGGATGAGTGCGGGAGGTGGTGGAGGTATAGGCGCTCCTCCTGGCTTGGTCATGGCCGACCGGCGCTGCTAGAAGGGATGTGACGCGATGTGCGGTGGTGGCAGCGGCGCTGGCGTGCTTGTGGTGAGCGGCGCAGAGCGGATCATGACTTGGTCGACACGCCGTTAGCGCGGATTCGCGCTTGAATGCGAAAGAGACAGGGCGGGGCGCTGATCGGACGCGGCACTGCGGCGGCGTTACTGCGAAACGACGGCGCGGCGCGCGGCAGGGCGGCTGGCAGGTCTACAACGGCGAAGCAGGACGTCAGCGGCGGAAAAAGCGGAGCCGACTTGGTCCTAGCGCCGTTAACTCGGATTTGAGTGAGACAGCGCGAGCGGCGACAGCGATGTCGGCGCAGAGCCGAAGCGGCGGCGATGGCGTGTTCCACTTCTGTGGTCAGGCATCGGCGGCCACGCGGCGGATGACTCCGACGTACGGCTCAGTCGCGGTTGGGTGAGTGCGCGCGGGCGTGCGCGACACGTGCGTGCGGTCGAGCGTGCGAGAGAGGGTCGATATCGAGGGTAGGGTCGATCGGCGGATCGAGCCTCTGGCTCGGTCGAGCCTTCCGTGCGGGGTCGTTTGTTCCAGCCTCGGTTCGCGATATCGAGGGTAGAACTCGAGGGTAGAAGAACTCGAGGGTAGAAGAACTCGAGGGGTAGAGGTCGAGGGCAGGGCGTCGATAGACTGACTGGTCGATCGAGCCTCAGCCTGGGGTCGTTCGCTCGGACCTGGTCCGTCATCGAGCCTATCGAGCGGTGGGGTCGAGATCGAGGGGTGGTGCTCGGCCTGTCTCGATTCTGATTTCCTTTTCCATTTTCTTTTATTTGATAAAACTAAGTAGGGTAACTAAACATAAACAAACCATACTTTTACTCTAAGCAAAACAAAGATTAACTAAACAGGTTAAACACAAGATTAAGCACAAAACACCTATTCAATTCTAGTTTCAAAGCACATAAACACACACATGAGATGATAGCATATGCAAACATGAATGCAATGAAATGATGTGCTTAGTGGCTAATGATGATCCTAATGCAAGCTTGACACAGGGTGTCACACCGAGCTCCGGACCCGCGACCGGAATTACTGTCCGGACCATTATCAGCGTTCGGACCACCTGTCCAGAGAGGCCGAGCCTTAGGGTTTGCATGTGCTAACACCAAGTGTTCCAACCACTTAAGCCCTGTGTTAGCCTTTTACAATATAGTTCATGGATTTTAGTTCATGTTTGTGTCACTTAGGTTTGTTTTATATGGATATGCAATGCAAACCTAGTGGCACATGTTAACCGCAATCGACACGAGTTTTCCCTTCTTGATAGTACGACTATCTATCCTAAAGGTGATCACACTCTCTATAGTGTCTTGATCACTAAACCAAAAATAGCCCTATAGATATACCTTTGCCTTGGGTCCATTTTGTTTTTCTCTTTCTTCTTTTCCTTAGCCCATGGAGCACTTGATTCATCATGATCATCCATCTAGCTCCATGTACCAAGGTGAACCACCCTATCTTGATCATACACTTAGTTCAAGGGTTAGTCCATAGGTTTCATCAATTAACCAAAACCAAACAAGGTCTTTCAATCTCCCCTTTTTGGTAATTGATGACAACCTTTCACAAATGAATATATATGATGAAAATTTTCACTTTGGTAGTATTAGCTCCCTCTACATATGTGATATATGAGTTTGGTTCAATTTGATCACACATGTATGAATAGGAATTTGTGGGAGAGTAAATGCTACCAAATGATGCTAAGGTGTGTAGGATGGACCTTTGAAGCGTGATACCAATCGAAGTGCAATATAAACCATCCTTAGCACCATGAATGTCTAGAAACCACTTGAAAGGCAACTTGAAAACACTTTGAGAGAACTAGATGTCACTTAAAGATGTAACAACCTAAGCATACTAGTTCTTCAAACACCATATCAATTTAGGTTCTAGCATTCACCACACAAGCATATCATGAATATAAGTACATATGCAAGCAAGCACTTATGAATGCACAAAGATATGCAACAACTTTATTCATAGGCTTGCTCCCCCTACTTGTGTGCTTTTACTTTCAAAATTTTCAAAATATTTTTCTTTGTTGTACTACTTACTTCTCCCCCTTTGTCATATATTATCATAAAAGATGTGCTCAAAGGTTTGATTGTTGGAGAGAAGCTTAGTTGTGGTTCAATCTAGATTACTTGTCCCAAGCTATTTAACTCTGTTTAAACCATGGACAAGCTTATTCATACATCCTAGAATGGTTATCTTGCCCATGTTGAGCTAAACATTTGAAGTTCATGATCTAGATCAAACTCTAGGATTGCAAGCCCACAAATATGTTATATGCTACCACTAGATCAAGTCAAGCATAGAAGCAATAGTGGTACCATATAAGCATCAAAATCATTTGATTTTCATGAATGAGCCTAATGAATTGATGTCTAGATGCACTAACAAGTCCTAATAAGGATGAATGACATGTCAACCAACTTGTACCTTGCATAGCTCGAAGGAGAGGCATGTCATATATATGGGGGTGCATCAACACATATTTGAGAAGTAAAGAATGTTCAACTCATTCCTTAGCTTGCAAAACCTCTTCTCATCTAATGGCTTGGTGAATATGTCGGCAAGTTGATCATCGGTGCCAACACTTTTAATCTTGATATCACCCTTGAGTTGATGGTCTCTTATGAAGTGATGCCTCACATCAATGTGCTTGGTTCTTGAATGTTGAACCAGATTGTTGGTTAGCTTCACCTCACTTTCATTGTCACATAGCAATGACACTTGCTTGAAATTGATCCCATAGTCATTCAAAGTGGCTTTCATCTAAAGCAATTGAGCACAACAACTACCTGCACTTATGTATTCGGCTTCGGCGGTAAAGAGTGCAACACTATTTTGCTTCTTTGATGACCAAGATACAAGTGACATGCCTAGCATTTGATATGTGCCCGATGTGCTTTTTTTATCAATCTTGCATCCCGCATAGTCGGAGTCCGAATATCCAATTAGCTCAAAGTTAGATCCCTTGGGATACCACAATCCAACATTTTGTGTATGCTTCAAGTACCTCAATATTCTCTTTGTAGCCTTCAAGTGACTTTCTCTTGGAGAGGCTTGGAATCTTGCACACATGCATACACTAAACATCACATCCGGCCTAGAGGCGGTCACATAGAGTAGGCTTCCAATCATAGACCGATACAACTTTTGATCCACCATATTGTCACTAGCATCACTATCCAAGTGTCCATTAGTGCCCATTGGAGTGCTAATGCCTTTTGAATCCTCTAAGACAAATTTCTTCATCATATCCTTGATGTACTTGCCTTGACTCACAAAGGTGCCATTCTTTAATTGCTTGATTTGAAGACCAAGGAAGTAGCTAAGTTCACTAATCATTGACATTTCAAACTCATTTGCCATCATCTCACCAAATTCTTCAAAAAAATCTTGATTGGTTGAACCGAATATGATATCATCCACATAGATTTGGAGCACAAATAGATCCTTGCCGAGCTTCTTGGTGAAGAGAGTAGTATCAACCTTCCCCATAATGAACCCTTTAGATAGAAGGAAATCCCTCAATCTTCCATACCATGCTCTAGGCGTTTGCTTCAAGCCATATAAAGCTTTCCTCAACTTGTACACATGGTTGGGCTTCTTGTCATCTTCAAAACCGGGAGGTTGCTCAATATATACTAGCTCATTGATGTATCCATTCAAGAAAGCACTCTTCACATCCATTTGGTATAACTTGTTGTTGTGTGCACATGCATAGGCCAGTAGAATCCTTATTGTCTCTAATCTTGCAACTGGTGCATAGGTTTCTCCAAAGTCAAGACCCTCAACTTGAGTGTATCCTTGAGCTACTAATCTTGCTTTGTTCCTCACAACTATACCATCTTGGTCTTGATTGTTTCTAAATACCCATCTTGTGACAATCACATTGTAGTTCTTGAGTCTTTCAACTAGTTCCCAAACTTGGTTCCTAGTGAAATTGTTGAGCTCTTAATGCATAGCATTGACCCAATAAACATCTTGTAGGGCTTTATCAATCTTTGATGGCTCTATGGATGATACAAAGGAGTAGTACTCACAAAAGGATGTCAATCTTGATCTTGTTTGAACACCACTTGTAATGTCACCAACTATTTGATCAATGGGGTAATCTCTTGCTATGTTGGTCGGTTGGAGAGGTGGAACTTGATTGCTTGAGCTTGGTTGAGATGAACTAGCAACTTGTTGATCTTGTGCTTGAGACCTATTAGCTTGCATTTGAGGTGAGTTGAGCACTTGATCTTTATCATCTTCAATGTCAATCACTTGTCTTGGCCGAATATCACCAATATCCATGCTCTTCATAGCATTTGTCAATTGAGGACCACTCACATCTTCTAGATTCTCATTCTCAACTTGTGAGCCATTAGTTTTATCAAATTCAACATCATGAACCTCCTCAAGTATACCACTAGCCGAATTCTATACTCTATAGGCTTTGCTTGTGGTTGAGTAACCAAGTAAGAACCCTTCATCACATTTCTTGTCAAACTTTCCAAGTCTTGTGCCTTTATTCAAGATGTAGCATTTGCACCCAAAGACTCTAAAGTATGCAATGTTGGCTTTCTTCCATCAATAGCTCATATGGAGTCTTTTCCATCAATGGATGACAATACAACCGATTGCTAGAGTAGCAAGCGGTGTTGATAGCTTCGGCCCAAAAGAATTGACTCACATTGTACTCACTAAGCATAGACCTTGCCATATCAATCAATGTTCTATTATTCCTCTCAACAAGGCCGTTTGATTGTGGAGTGTACTTGGCCGAGAGTTGATGTTTGATTCCAAGTTCATCACATAGTTCTTCAACTCTTGTATTCTTGAATTCACTTCCATTGTCACTTCTCACTTTCTTGATGGTTGTTTCAAACTCATTGTGACATCTCTTGACAAAAGATTTGAAGGTTGCAAATGTATCACTCTTGTCATTGAGAAAGAATATCCAAGTATATCTTGTAAGATCATCCACTATGACAAATCCATACTTGTTGCCTCCAATACTAGTGTATGTTGTTGGTCCAAATAGATCCATGTGCAACAACTCAAATGCTCTACTAGTGCTCATCATGCCCTTCTTTGGATGGGTGTTACCAACTTGTTTGCCGGCTTGACAAGAGCTACAAAGTTTGTCCTTCTCAAACACAACATCTTTCAAGTCTCTTACTAAGTCATGTTTGATCAATCTATTCAATTGCTTCATCCCAACATGACCAAGCCTTCTATGCCATAATCAACTCATACTTGATTTGGTGAGCAAGCAAGTTGATAATTGAGCTTCACTAGCATTGAAATCAACTAGGTAGAGGTTCTCATATCTAAAGCCTTTGAAGATTAAGTTTGAACCATCTACACTAATGATCTCTACATCATCTATTCCAAATATGCATTTGAATTCAAGGTCACACAATTGAGCTACCGATAGCAAATATAAGTTCAAGCTCTCAACTAGCAAGACATTGGATATGCTCAAGTCATTGGATATTGCAATCTTACCAAGACCCTTGACCTTGCCCTTGCCATTATCACCAAATGTAATACTATCAATGTCATCATTGGTGTTGGAGTTGATTGATTTGAACATTCTAGAATCTCCGGTCATGTGTTGAGTGCACTCACTATCAAGCACCCAATGCCTTCCTCCGGCTTTGTAATTGAACTACAAAACAAATTAGTTTCTTTTAGGTACCCATATTTGTTTGGGTCCTTCAAAGTTAGTGACCAAGGATTTTGACACCCAAATAGCTTTCTTTTTTGGGCCAACAATGGATGTGCCAACATACTTAGCCATGATACCTTTAGCACTTTTGGTAAGCATATAACAAGAATCAAAGTGCATAGAGGTAGCTTTAGCAAACTTGGTTTGGATCATGTTAAGTTTGCAATATTGGTCTACATGCCCTAGTTGCTTGTATTTTGTGCAAAACCAACCATTGCTCCTCACAAAGCTAGGCTTAAGATTTACAAAGGCCGACTTGCCTTTCTTGGGGGTATAGCCCAAACCCTATTTGTAATGAGAGAATCTTTGGCTATCCAAGCACTTTAGCAAGCGGACATCTCTACCATATGCCTTACCTAAAGCATGAGTGAGTTCATTAACATCATTTTTCAATTTTTCATTTTCAATCACTAGTGTAACATCATACTTTGAGCTATCACTAGTAGATGTGCGAGTGGAAGTGCTACATTATGTTTCGGTTGGGGCAACAATGATAGGAGTGAAAAATGATTCATCTAGAATATCACAAGTTACTTTAACATTGCATAATGCAACAATCTTATCCTTGCTTTGATTAAGGAGAGAGGAGTGAGCCTTTTCAAGCTTGTAGTGAGTCCTCTCAAGCTTCTAATGGGCTTCCATTAGCCTCTCATGAGAGCCATTGAGCTCATCAAAGGATTGTTCAAGAGCCTTAAGCTTGTTGTTCAATTCTTTGCACTCCTTTTTCTTCTTCTCAAAACAATCATAAGTTTGCTTCATCATATCAACTAGTTCCTCCTTGGAGTACTCCTCCTCATCATCACTACTATCATCATCACTATCGTCATGAGATTGTACCTTAGTTGGTTTAGCCATGAAGCACGATGGAGTGTCAAAGATGGATGGCTTGTTGTTGATAGCAATGCTTGTCAAAGCCTTCTTCTTAGTCTTCTTCCTTTCATCATCACTAGAATCATCATTGGAAGAGTCACTATCATCCCAAGTCACTACATAGGATTCACCTTCTTCTTTTTGGTGAAGGATAGCTTCTTTTCCTTATTGTCATGCTTGCTCTTCTTCTCATCATCATCACTATGATTGGGACAATCCGCAATCATGTGACCGGTGCTCTTGCACTTGTAGCATCTCTTCTCATATTTTTTGCCCTTGAAGTTATCTCTTCTCTTTCTAGCACCGTAGCCTTTCTTCTTCATGAACTTGCCAAACTTACGCACAAAGAGGGTCATCATCTCATCATCATCATCATCACTAGCTTCTTTATCATCACTTGACTCTTGCTTCTTTGCTTTGCCCTTGCTCTTGGATGAAGAAATCTTGAATGCTAAGCTCTTATTTGCTTTCTTTTCTTCCTTGACCTCTTCTTCTTCACTTTCCTCATTGTATTGCTCTTCGGTCATGATCTCACCAAGTATTTCATTGGGAGTGATCTTGTCCAAACCATCTCTCCTAATTATTTGCCTCAAAGTTTTGTATTTCTTAGGCAAACAACCAAGAAAGCAGTTTGAGAAGTCTTCATCTTTGACCTTCTCACCCAAGCTCTTGAGATCATTGATGATCACTTGGAGCCTATGGAACATTTCCGGGATGGACTCATCATCCTTCATCTTGAAGTGAGATAACTTGTCCTTGAGCATGTATAGCTTGACATTCTTTACCGTTGAAGTGCCCTCATATGTATCTTCTAATCTCTTCCACACTTCACTTGCTTTCTCTAGATCTTTGATTTGTTCAAACACCTTGGAGTCAATGCCATTGTAGATGAAATTGAGTGCCATGGTGTTGCATTGCCGGTTCTCTTGCTCTTAGGTGTGGGAGCGGCTTCATCAAGAATGTCAAAGTCATGTTCGGTCATACTCCACACCTTCTCATGTATTGAACCTAGATGCATCTTCCTCTTCCTCTTCCAATAATCAAATGAGGCGCCATCAAACATTGACGGTTTGCTCCCCATATGGTTAAATAATATTTGAGCCATCACTAACACCGAAGGTTGTTAAGCCTTGATAAAAACGGTGACCACGACTTTGATACCACTTGAAAGGTCCTAGATGGCTAGAGGGGGGTGAATAGCCTAATAAAAATTCTACAAATCACTAGAGCAAAAGGTTAGATAACACTTAAGCGAAGCTTTTTGCTCTAGCTCTACTTGGGGTGCAAAGCCACCTATCCAATGCAATTCTAGTTAGCTAAGTGTTTATCAATCAATAGCAAGAACCTAAAGCACTTAGCACAAGCTAGCAAGAACAACTACTAAAGAAGCTAACTAACAAGCTAATTAGACAAGATATGAATGAGGATAAGTACAAGAGAGGAGGTGATTGTTATACTGATGCCTTGTAATGTATGGATGTCAATGTAGAGAACCAATCACAAGAATACCAATGAGTAGCCGGGAGACAAGTTGACAATCGATTTTTCTCCCGAGGTTCACTTGGTTGCCACCAAGCTAGTCCCCATTGTGTCGATTACTCAAGTGGTGATTCGGTGGCTAATAGGCAATGACAAGCCTAGCCCACTAACTCGGGTGTCACAAGAATCCACCCAAATGAGAGTAACTCAATGACACGAGCAATTCACTAGAGTTACCCTTTGGCGCTTCGCCGAGGTGGGTACAAGCCCTCCCACAATCACCGAAGCCGGCCGCACACAATCACCAAATGCGCCGAAGCTTCTCCTCAATCGCCAAGCCGTCTAGGTGTTGACAAACACCAAGAATAACAAGAAACCACGCGACGATGACGATGACCAAGTGCCACTAAGATGCAATGCAATGATCAAAGCACTTGGATCACTCAAACTCTCACAAGTATGCAACAAGAGTGAAGAGAGTGAGTTGGGGGATATCTCAAGCAAGCACAAGTATGTCAAATGAATAGGAGGTGCAAGAGTGTGCTCCTTGAGCCGACCAAAACATATTTATAGCCTTTCACAAAAGACTAGCTGTTTTCCCCTTCATCCTTGCTTTCCTGCGTAGCTCCGGACGCTGTTTCATAGGGGGGTCTGGACCATCGCGTCTGCGTCCGGACCCTCCTCCATTTCAAAACCAGCCGTTGGCGCCCTTCTTGCTGCTGACGTGTCACCTCCGGACGCATGCAACAGTAGCGTCCGGACCTTCTATTTTCCGCGTCCGGATCTAACTCAGAGAGAGTCTAGAGAGCTCCCTGAGTCCGGACCATGCCTTGCGTTGGGATCATCTGAACAGAGGAGTCCAGAGAGCGCCGAGCTCCGGACCTGCGACCGGAGTTACCGTCCGGACCATTATCATCGTCTGGACCACATGTCCAGAGAGGCCGAGCCTTAGGGTTTGCCTCCGGTCGCATCTCTGATGGTCCGGTTAGCCTCTGCCCTGCGTTCGGACCTTGCGTCCGGAGCCTCTCTGAGTGGCAAACCGAGCCACCTCTTCTTCTCCAAGCTTCCATGTGCTAACACCAAGTGTTGCAACCACTTAAGCCCTGTGTTAGCCTTTTACAATATAGTTCATGGATTTTAGTTCATGTTTGTGTCACTTAGGTTTGTTTTATATGGATATGCAATGCAAACCTAGTGGCACATGATAACCGAAATCGACACGAGTTTTCCCTTCTTGATAGTACGACTATCTATCCTAAAGGTGATCACACTGTCTATAGTGTCTTGATCACTAAACCAAAAATGGCTCTATAGATATACCTTTGCCTTGGGTCCATTTTATTTTTCTCTTTCTTCTTTTCCTTAGTCCATGGAGAACTTGATTCATCATGATCATCCATCTAGCTCCATGTACCAAGGTGAACCGCCCTATCTTGATCATACACTTAGTTCAAGGGTTAGTCCATAAGTTTCATCAATTAACCAAAACCAAACAAGGTCTTTCAACCGCATGGACAAACACTCGGCAAATGACATGAGAAAACCGGAGAGGAAGGGAGGGGGGCCAGTGGTGGTAGGTTACAGAGGGCGGCGGCGGCGGGCTAGATGCGATCATATTTTGCGTCACGGGGCTCTTACTCCATTACTATGTCACGTGAAGGTACACATACACGAGCCAAAGCTTTACATCCACTAGTCACCAATGATATTCAACACATCTTTACAATTTATAGAGTATTGGATAGGAATAAGGGGGTGTTTGGATTCCCTTGGTAAATTGGCAAAAGAGCAAAAGAATTGCTACTTTTTGGCAAATGGATCCAAACATGCAAGGCAAAAAATGGCAAAAGAGCAAAAAAATTATCATTTGCCATTTGCCACTACAGATGGCAAATTTGCTCTTTTGCCAATTTGCCAAAGGGGATCCAAATACCCCTAACTCTTTTTCTAGAGATAATGTAAAAATTGTCAGAGAGGATGATTTAAGACTGATGTTTGTTGTAGTAAATAAAATTCTTGTTTCACCGGTTAAAACCATGATAGCCCATTGGTGCTCTGCCCATAAAAGAATTGGACCCTTTGATTTCACTTCTATAATTATAAAATTTTCAAAAACTTGCATCTGCTCAACAGTGATCATACTTTTGTATATTATTCTCTTGTGAAGTAAGACACAATTCTTCTCTTGTAAAAAAAATATTTGAGTTAAGAAAGAATTATTAGAGTGCGGCTGTAAGACAACTCTTCTCTTATAATAATAGAGTTAAGAAATAATTATTCTCTTATAACGTAAGACATATTTCTTTCATGTAAAAAAACCATTTCATTATAGGGGAGCGTATGCTATGCAAACCTACTACATATGCAAACTATGCAAACTAGAATCAAGGCCACATAATTCTAATCCGATGGATCTAGATGAAGGTGAGTCATTTTTTCACTTAACCCCTCCCACCATCTCATTCCAATCTCTCAACGTTACGACGTTAGGGGCCGGTTGCCCGGTTCCGTCTCACGCCTCGTGACACCCCGACGCGCCGACTCGCGAGAGCCCCGACGCGCCGCCTGCGTGCCGCAATCTGGTCTCCCCTCGGCCCGCCGACGCCTGCCCCCTCGATGCGCCGCCCGCCCGTACAGGCAGTCGCGATCCGCTGGTGGCCCTCGTTCGCTGGCCGCCACCAGCCCCGACGGATGCACCTCACCGATCCTTCCGCTTTTGGCAGGTCGCCGAGCCGCGCGAGCAGCCACTTCTGCGACCTCGACGACGAGGACGAGAACGATGAGTTCGACGTGGAGATGGCTATATCTACGTCAGCTGTGGCTGTCGTCGTCGATGACGTGCCGCCGGGAAAGAAGGCGGCGAGCGCTCCAGCGCCGCCGGCGAAGCCAACAACGACATCGTTAGCGCGCTCGAGCAGGCTGGGTGTCATACTGCTCGACCAGGGCTTGTTCACCATGTACAAGCGCCTCTTGGTCCTGTGCGTCGCGCTGAACGCGATGGGCCTCGTGCTCGCGGCGACGGGGCACTTCCCGTACGCCAGGGCGCACGCCGCCGTCTTCGCCATGGGCAACATACTGGCGCTGACGTTGTGCCGCTCGGAGGCGGTGCTCCGTGTCGTGTTCTGGCTCGCCGTCGCGCTCTTCGGCCGGCCGTGGGTGCCGGTCATCGTCAAGACCAGAGTCACCGCGATCCTGCAGTCGCTAGGCGGCGTGCACAGCGGCTGTGGCGTGTCGTCGCTGGCATGGCTGGCGTACGCGCTGGTACAGGCGACGCTCCAGCACCGCTCCGTGACGCCACGGGAGGTCGTCGACGTCGCATCGGCCATACTCGGCCTGCCCGTTGTAGCATCCATCGTGATGACATCCATCGTGATGGCTGTAGCGCTTGCATCCATCGGTGAGGTGCATCCGTCGGGGCTGGTGGCGGCCAACGAACGAGGGCCACCAGCGGGCCTGTACGGGCGGGCGGCGCGTCGGGGTGGGGGGGGGGCGTCGGCGGGCCGAGGGGAGACCAGATCGCGGCACGCAGGCGGCGCGTCGGGGCTCTTGCGAGTCGGCGCGTCGGGGTCTCGCGAGGCGTGAGACGGAACCGGGCAACCGACCCCTAACGCCGTAACATTGAGAGATTGGAATGAGATGGTGGGAGGGGTTAAGTGAAAAAATTACCCACCTCCATCTAGATCCATCGGATTAAAAATCTGTGGCCTTGATTCTAGTTTGCATAGCATAGACTTCCTTCATTATAGAGCTTAACGAGCTCGAAATGAGTCGTTTCTGGTCGGAATTATTCCGATTCTTATTCTTATTACACATGTATTCCTACTTGATTGGTTCTGTGTCTTCGTTTGGAGATAACCGAACAAGGCCTCAATGACATTGAGAGAATTGACTCTTAGCCTTCCATAGCGTGGGCAGTGAATCCTAAGGTCAGTCTCAATGGCAAGTCTCGTCTTGCAGTTTCTAACACTTGAAACTTTGATACGAAAGGGCTCTCTCTTACTGTAAGTTTCATTGCACGGTTAGCATTAATGAGTCTCATATGTCTCAATCACATTTTAGTATTATTTTGTGATGAAACAAATTGAGTCATCAATGAGAGTTTCACACAATTATCAACGTGTCGGAAACAACGTCGATAAGTTTCGTCCCCATAAAACTTTCTCATTTTGTCTTACATGACACCCTGTAAAACCAATCTGAATAAAATCAGGCCTCACCACATGAAAAATGGCATCACTCTCCGTAGCTCGTAGTGACAAACAAACAAGCATCGCTGCGGATCATACGCATCAAATATTAAAAAAACAAATCTAGCCAAGGAGAATTGGATAGTCTCACTGTGAAACAGTGAGCAATAAAATGCAATCCTCTTTCCTCACACTGGCAGAACAGAAGGCTCGTGTCGAGCTGAGGACGCAGCACGCCGACGCAGAGGCGCCGGAATTTCGATCGTGATTCCCTCTTGGGTCCTGAAGCAAGCGCAGCAATGCCACCTCTTCCCGCTTTCCCCCTCACCCGCCGCCCCTCCGACGCCAGACGCCGCGGTCGCTTCCTCCTTACCCTCGTCGTCCTCGTCGCCGTCTCCGCCGCCGCAGCCCTCGCCTACTTCTCTTTCCCCTCTGCTGGGCGGACATCGCCCCCGGCAGCGTTTTCGGCGATCCGGGCGGAGGCCGACTGCTGCAGGGGTATGGAGGGCCTCGAGCTCTGGGGCCCAGCAGTCAAGTGGGGCTCAGATCACCGCCTGCCCTCCGCCGCCGCCTGCTGCGCTGCCTGCAAGGCCATGTGCCCTCACCTCGAGGACGGGGCCTGCCGCTGCGACTCGTGGGTCTTCTGCGGTGACGAGCGCAAATGCAAGGACAGGATCGGGGAGGTCAGTCCAGTCCAGTCTGTTTCCAATGCCCTCTCTCATCTACCATCTACCAGCAGAAGCCAAGTATTTGCATTTCCATAGATTTATTCCTCTTCCCAGTTCTGCAAGGTGCATTCCCTTATTTTTCAATATTACTAATAATCTAGTAGTATTACCTAGGTTAGAACATCTCCAACGATTATGCCATAGCCACAGTAGCGATCTGCAGCAGCAGCATCATGAATCAGCAGTGAGCTTCTATCTCTTCTGCAATAGTGTTCTATTACCCTTCACCAATTCTGTTCTCCTGAACTAGCACAAGAATCTGCAGCTTATATTATATCCCTTCTGCGAATAAAACATCTACTTCCATTGAAAATAATTACAGTGTATTATGAATTAACCAACAGATTACCATAGATTTCTATGCTTATAAGAGAATTAGCAGCTGCCCAGGTCACCAGGTCCCTGCCAATTCAAGGTAACACTACAGACATGTCAAAACCATGGAAAGAAATACATACTAACATTACCACTTCATCACTACGTCAATAAATTTATATGCTTAGAAGGGAATCAGCAGATCACCAGTTCGATACTCCAGACCGCAAACAAAGTAAATTTATATGTTCTTGGCATCCATGTCGTGCGTGAGAATCCCTGTACCAACATCAAAGAAACAATCCTATTTTTGGTATGATTTGGCTACAATCTCAGCTAAACATCAGGTGAACTCTAATAATTTGTATAAAATGCCGTGGAATTGGAAGTGGTATTAATCAGTTGAATAGTTGGGCCAACTTTTATTTTCCTAGACCAAGCTTATTAGTTGTTAAAAATGTTATGGTGGGGAATGTCTGCCAGCGTCGGAAGAGGAGCCGTGGCAATAGCGACTAACATTACTACTACTACTAAATACTCTGTTGTTGTGTATATTAGTTCGTAAGATCTCCCTTTATTTGGACAGTTCTGCTGTGACAATAGCGATTAGCGAGGTTTGGAATGAGTGCTCACCTTGACGGAGACAGAGGGGATATCACCGAGGGGTACTTTGCAGACGGGACAACTCGGTGGTGTCAGTCTTGGACAAAGTGCATATGTGGTCGTGGTTGGGTTGAGCGACGTTGGCGCGGTGGTGGCTTCAGATCAATGCAAGGCATTGCTGGGCATCCTTCTTGCATCCATGCGAAGCCAAAGACAGGTGCAGGGATGATGTGGACGGCCTGATGGAGAAGATGGATGTGCCTCGCAGTGCAGGAGCGGCCGCTGCCATCGTTGACTTGATTTGGTGGCCTTGTAGTGCCGGTGACCTGGATGGTGAGCGGCTGCAGCTCGACCTCCGAACCCTACTACCCTAGAACTAATCTCCGGCTGCAACCGTGAATCGCTCAAGGAACAAGGACTGGATGAGAATGGGAAGATGAGAATAGGAAGAGAAGAAGCCTTAGCCCTTGGGACAGGTGTACAGTCTTTGGTGCAGCTGCTTAGGCTGCGCTGTCCTCTGCACGACTGGCCAAGCGGCTGGGCTGTACATCTGCAGCCCAAACAGCTGCAAGAAGCAGTAGCGAGAGCATGCACACATGCACGAGAGAATTATCAAATGCTTATTTTTAGGAGTTCAGATACAAAGCTATCTGGAGGGACATCTTTTTCCTTTTTGCCAAAAAAATAAACCGAATTAGCGAGTTGTTTTAAGGAGCTATTGGAGATGTCTTCTTTCCTCCCTTCCTTCCAGTTTCACTGTCTATTCTTCAAAGCATTTGCTTTCTTTCCTTATGCATACAGGAATAAAAGTCTACCTCTGTAAGATAAGATAGGTGCAGGGATTCAATATAGTCATTATTGTTGCTCCTGTTACTCCTTTGCATTTTATGTTCAGTGGATGCAGAATCTAAGTACCCTCTCTTTTTCACTAACTTCTTTGCTGCACTGGAAATGCAGTGCTGGCTGAAGAAACAGAAGGATGTCATGGCTCCTGCTGTTATTGCAAGGGGGGAGGACGTCATGTGGACTTCTGGTCTAATCTTTGGAAAAGGAGAGGTTGTTTACATGCAATCTCTATTTCAGTTAACTAGCTGCAATTCAATATCTGACGATTTGGAACATTCTTTGAGCTCCCTGGACATGTTTAATTTTCCAGCTCAATAGTGCCACCTTCTTCAGGTGTTCCATTTTAATAAGATAAAAACAATCAAGCAGGCTGTTCACACTGTCTTGAGATGTTCATTAGTGCAACTTCCTGTGTGGTGTATACTTTATACAAATAATTGTATGCCATACTCCCTTCATTACAAATCATAAGATGTTTTGGCCTTTTTAAACGCGTAGTTTTTTCTGTGCACTTAGATATAGATTATGTGTACATACATAGTAAAAACAATGTATTTAGAAAAGCCAAAACATCTTATAATTTGGAACAGGGGAAGTACTATTCTTGCTGAACCTATAAGTGCCTATTGTCATATGCTTCAAAGTTCAAAGAAAAAATGGAAAAAAGAAGTGGATCCTCTCCTCCCCCCCCACAGGAAGGCCTGTTCATTTCATCCCTAAATCAAGGGGGTTGGAGGGGATTGGGGGGGACTTTGACTTGTAGGGGATTAAATCCCCTTCAACCCGTTTGGGGATGAAACGAACAAGGCCTAAGGAAATACATCTGGCCATTTTATTACGATATTCGCTAGCATGGATCTCTTGATTAATGGAAGGCTTTATCTTAATGCAGGGAATTGTGGGGCTTGAAACAAATCTAGGGACACTTCATATTCAAGTGAGTGCTCTTTGTCCTTACTACGAAAGTCCAAATATGCTAAAGTGGTATTCTATGACAACCCAAATATAATAAAGTGGTGCTCCCATTTGTTCCTTTACAGCTCATCATCCAAGCCTGTAAAGTTGTATGTGCTTATTGAAGTGTTTCTAGTATGTTCTTATTTGTTTTACTTTGATAATAATAGAAATACAGAATACATGAGATGTGGTTGTTGAGAAAATAAAAACTACGGTTCCATTTACTAAATGAATTGTCTAAAAGGTACTGCTGCCAGGGCCATGGCTGATCTGCCCATCTGGGTTTGCTGACGTGAAAGCTAAGTGCATGCTTACTGATTCATTTTTTCTCTTTTGCAAAATAACATCATAGCAAGGCAATACCAAATAAACATCTGCCAGTAGCGATTGAAATTTCTTGACATGCTGTCCTAGGCTAGTATAGAGCTAGCTGTACTATCCAGATTCCCATTGGATCTGAACAAAAGCTCATACTGTTTGTGTTTCAGTAGAAATACAGTTTATAGGGCTGGCTAACTGGAAATATCCCATAACCTGAGCTGATATACATTCATTGTTGTACTTGTTATACCCAGTTGCTGCCTGGCTGCGCCCCCCGTTCTGTGGACTACTTCATCGAGCTTCTGGGTTTGCGCAACTTTGTAAGATGCAGATTTTATCGTGCAGAAGGACGTGGGAATGACTGGGATGCAAAAGGCGATCATGAAAAAAATGTATGGCTTGTATGGCATTTGACCTGTGGCTAACAATTGACTCCTGATGATTCGTGCTCTCTTGTACCATTAGGCTGCATTTGGCCCCCCATACGCGTTGCTTCAAGGAACACTGAAAGTTGATGGTGCGCCCTTCAAGGAGATACCAAGAGAAGCATGTCCGGCGGTGAAAAGAGGGTCCGTTGCCTGGGTAGGGTCAGGGCCAGAGTTCTTGATCAGCTTAGCAGACCACGAGGAGTGGGGGGACGCCTACACCGTCTTCGGTAATGTGCTACCCGAGGACATGGCGATCGCAGAGGAGATGGCACTGCTGCCGACAAGCACAGACGTGTGGAGCAATGTGACGGTGAAGGTGCTGAAAGATCCTGTCTACTTCAAGGTGAAGAGAAGCAGGAATGCTAGCGCTGTCTAGGTGATGAGCATATTTTTTTTCCTTTTCTTTTTGGATGCAAGATTGTGGCAACACCGCCAAAAGTTAAAGCGGATGATCGCTTCACTGTATAAAGAAAGGAGAGAGCTCTAATAATTATATACTCCTAGAAAGGAAGATAACACAGATTGGTCCAGAAGAAAAGAAATGCAGTTTATTCTTGATCTCATCAGAATATAATAAATACTAATGATGTCTTTCTGTTGTCCTCTGGGCTCTGGACTACCTACGGTAGTCGTGGGCTGACTTAAAGATGGCCTACGGCCCACTTGAGCACAAGCCCAGTGACCCTATCATCGTCTCTTATCGCCTGACTCGCCGGGGATGTAGGCGAAGGCCGTCGCGTTCTCGGCGGCGGCGGCGGCGATGCTTGCGTTCGAGGAGCAGGTGGTGGCGGACCTGGTGGAGGATCCGAACGGTGGTCTTGTGGTACTCTCCTCGGGCCTCCCTCTCGCCTCCCTCGCCGCTACCCTCCTTCTCCATCTCCACCAGACCCCCGGCGACGCGGCGGGGGGAGGATGTCTCCTCGTCCTCTCCCCCCCCGATCCCCTCAAGGCCCGGATCCGCCGCCGCCTCCTAGAAAAGCTGCAGGTTAACGACGTGCCCCCTGACCTCCCCGCGCAGCAGCGCGCCTCCCTCTACGCCTCTGGCGCTGCTCTCTTCCTCTCCCCCGAGCCCTCGCCGCAGACCTCCTCACCTCCCGCCTCCTCCCCTCCCGCGTCCGGGCCCTACTCATCCTCTCCGCCCACCGCTCCACCGATACCTCCTCCGACGCCTTCATCGCTCGCCTCCTCCGTCAACGCAATCTTCTCCCCGTTTACGCCTTCTCCGACTGCCCCCATGCCATGGTCGCCGGTTTCTCCAAGGCTGAGCGTACCATGAAGAGCCTCTATGTCCGCCGCCTCCACCTCTGGCCCCGCTTCCACGTTTTCGCCGCAGCCGACCTGGAACGTGCCCCGCCTGACGTCGTAGACGTTCGCGTTCCCATGACGCCGCCCATGAGGGCTATCCAGGCTGCCGTCCTCGCTACCATGGACGCTTGCCTCAAGGAGCTTAGGCGCACCAACAAGGTGGATGTTGAGGACCTCACCGTCGACAAGGGCCTCTTCAAGTCTTTCGATGAGATCGTCCGGAGGCAGCTCGACCCCATCTGGCACACTCTTGGGAAGAAGACAAAGCAGCTTGTGTCTGACCTAGGACGCTACGCAAACTGCTTGATTACCTCGTCAGGTAGGTGTTGTCCTTATTTCATGTTTGTGCTTATATATAATTGTTCTGCTGACCCTGAGTCAGTTATGAGAATTATATATACAAGTTCTAGTTTCAAGGGTAGGAAAACTAGGCACCTTCTTATATTCTTTACCGGACGCATAGGTACGACGCTGTTACATACTTGAAGTATCTTGACACATTGAGAGTGTCAGAAGGTGTGCGATCAGTTTGGATACTTGCTGACTCAAGCCATAAGATATTTGAGCTTGCAAAAAGACGCGTTTACCAGGCAGTGAGAACAGATGGTGTTAAGGTTAGCATAGATAATAAGGGCGCACCAACAAAGAAGAGGAAAGTGGCACATAATACTACCAAGAAAGGAAAAGAAACCGGTAGCGGCTCTTGGCCCCTTCATTTACAGGTATATGCTTTTCCTGAAGAATTTTAGTGTAACAAGTACCTTCTTCCTGCAGAAAATGAAGACTCCACTGTGGGTAGAGACAACACTTAGAAGGTTAATACTGATGCGGGCATTGTATTGGAAGAGGTTTTGGAGGAGGCACCGAAATGGAAAGTGTTATGGGTCAGTGATTCAGTTTTTGTTACATTAAGTTCCCTTTCAGGCCCTGCAGTCTTGAACACTGATTATTTGCTTCATGCATTATTATATGCAAGAACAGTCTGCTCCAATCTGTTCGGCAATGGACACTGCAAATTTGGCTAAACTTGCACATTTACATTCCACAAGAAATCAATTTTATATTACAATGTAATTGATGAAAACTTTCATATTTTACCAAACATAGTGTGTGTAGCGTATGTATCCAACTATTGTTTGTTGTGCTAAATGCTAATACTTAAACTATTCTCTGTTTTTTGTCTCATTCTTGTAGCAAACAAGCAACCTCATCCCTAACTATCAGATAATACGAGTATTATCATCAAGAAAATTATTTTTGCTTCGAGTTGACTGCTTTAAAGTTTGCAGGAATTGTTGCAAGAGATAGCAGAAGAACAGATGAAGAGTGATGCCGGGAATGTGCATGATGAAGGCAAAAATGGCATAGTTTTGGTAACATGTAAAGATGAGCGCACATGCTTGCAGCTGCAGGAATGCATATTAAAAGGTCCCTGTCAGGTAATTGTTCGAGTGTTAAATGAAGTCAGCATCAATCTATATAGCCCTACTCTATTGTTATGAACTTGCCATGTTTGCTTGCACAAGTGTCTTCCTTCCATGTTGGATGCAAGCTTGTTTCTAAGATTATGAACATGAAACCCTGTAAATCCTTTGTAATGTTGACTTGTTTTTAATAAGGTTATGCGAGAAGAGTGGGAGAAGTATTTGATTGGGAAAGCTGAGCTGCATGGATTGAATAAGAAGAACAAGAGAAAATTTGAGCAACCAAAAGGGGTTGGTGTCCTGGATGGTGAAGTTCAAATGGGATCTAGTGAAAGTGTGAGCCCAGTTAGCATTAGCAAACTCGAAACTAATGCCTTACTTGCCGCTGCCTCTGAATTAAGAAATATATCAAATGAACCAGATCTCAATGGTGGCTCAAATAGCAGCTGCAGCAAGAAGGGGGCAGCAAAGGGGAAACCAAAGAAAACCACTGCAAAGAGACAAACCAGCAATCGAAAAAATAAAAGTAAGATGGGAAATGACAATAGCCAAGCTACTGATCTGGATTCTGAAGGTCAATCAGGCAAAACAGATGAACAGGCTGAGATTGATGCTTCTAAGGCGTCCACATATGATGCTTCCGTGTCAGCCTCTACTTCTAACGATAAATTTAGCCACTCATTTGATTTTGGAAACTTGGCAAACGGCAAGCCACTACCTCCTGTGCATTTTCATGCTCTAGACAGTGACCAGCATGTGCTTGATGTATGGAAGCCATCTGTTATTATTGTTTATCATCCAGATATTACCTTTGTAAGAGAAGTTGAAGTATACAAGGCAGAAAACTCATCAAGGGAGTTAAAAGTTTACTTCCTTTTTTATGAAGATTCGACTGAGGTGCAAAAATTTGAGTCCAGCATTCGACGGGAAAATGAAGCATTTGAATCTTTGATCAGGCAGAAGTCCCTGATGATGATACCTGTTGATCAGGTGGTGTTTCACTCTGTCACTAAAATTTTCATCTAATTCGGACCTTAGCAAAGTGGTTACTGCATGAATGATGCAACACAATGCTTAGTCAAATGGCCTTTGCACCTGTCTATGAATCTACATGTGGGTTCATATGCCCGGTATTATGTGTTTATTTTTAGCTTAATCACAATCAGCCATATGCAGGCAAAATTGCTGTCATACTTTTCTGACATGAAATACATGTATCTTTTTTTTTTCAGGATGGCCGTTGCACTGGACCAACTGTTGCAAATGAACCAGAACCACTTTTATGTCAGAACTCAATTACAAGAAAGGCAGGTGGTAAAAAGGCACCTGAGAAGGAGATGCAGGTGATGCCTATGATCATATTTGTATGCTTTGTTTCTATTTGGTGGATTGCTAAAAATTTGACTGTTGCAATTTTCTAGGTTATTGTAGACATGAGAGAGTTCATGAGCAGCCTTCCGAATGTATTGCATCAGAAAGGTATCCGAATAGTACCGGTCACCCTTGAAGTTGGTGACTATGTTCTCTCTCCTTTGATCTGTGTTGAACGGAAAAGTATCGCAGACTTGTTCCAAAGCTTTGCTTCTGGTCGTCTGTACAATCAGGTTGAGACAATGTCACGTTACTACAAGATCCCGGTTCTCCTCATCGAGTTCTCACAAGATAAGAGCTTTTCCTTTCAGGTATGCGCACCTCCTCTCTCCTCTCCTGCCCAGGGGGAAAAATCATGATACCGACCTCACCTCATTGTTCTAACTGGTCTCTCATTCTTTTACAGTCTGCAAATGAGATCGGGGATGACGTCTCTCCGACCAACATTATCTCAAAGCTTTCGCTGCTAGTGCTCCATTTTCCTCGGCTGCGCATAATCTGGTCACGCAGCTTGCATGCTACAGCAGAAGTATTTATGTCACTGAAAACAAACCAGGATGAACCTGATGAGAAAAAAGCAACAAGAGTTGGCGTGCCCTCTGATGATGGAATCGTGGAGGATGA
This sequence comes from Microstegium vimineum, assembly GCA_022036555.1. NCBI lineage: Eukaryota > Viridiplantae > Streptophyta > Magnoliopsida > Poales > Poaceae > Microstegium > Microstegium vimineum. Next base: position 30,898,916 of record CM039139.1, on the reverse strand, counting down.
TGTGAGGTAAGTCATGCACATGCACCTCGTATAAAACAAGAGGGCAGTAAGCCCAAACGTGATGTATGCTATTTTTTTTTGGTCTATAGGTCTGAAAATTACAACACATCAGCCATTGAGTTCTTAAGAAGGCTTCCTGGGGTGACGGATTCCAACTACCGAGCAATCATGGATGGATGCAATAGCTTGGCCGAGCTGGCCCTGCTTCCAGTGGAGAGGTTGGCGGAGCTAGTGGGTGGTCAGAAGGCTGCAAGGACGCTCAAGGAGTTTCTCGATGCCAAGTGCCCAACCATGCTGTGATGCTCAAGGAGTCAAGGGCCAGTGCTGTTTGTATTGTGTTCGATAGGGATATAATTCAGTTGCTGTACCTTGTAAAGAAAACAGATGTTGTACACTACCAATGCCAATGCCAATGCCAGTGCATGTTGTTGTCTGGCTGGAAGAATTAATAAGAGATCTCAAGAATTAATACACAAAAAATCTGTGTGCTCGTGGGCCAAAGCAAACTTGGTGAAAATATCGCAGCAGGTTATGGGCCTCGCAGGCTCTTTCTTCTACCACAAAAAAATCCCGGCCCAGAAGAAACTCCAAAACCCCGCTCATTTGTTGTTTGTTGGGCAACTGGGCAAAGTACTAGGGTTTTGTTGGTCTCGCCGGGCTCCCAATTCCCAACTCCAAAGCTTCCGCCATGGCGTCACCTCCCGAGCGTGAGGTCGCCGCCCTCGAGAGCTGCTTTCGCTCCATCCCGGCCGATGCCGTCCCAGCTGTTGTCGATTGCGTCCTCGCCTCCTTCACCTCGTCCTCGCCTTCTCAACTCTTCCACGCGCTCCTCCGTTCCTCCCCTCCCTCCCAGGTTGGTTGTTTGATTGCTGGCTTGATGCAGCTGCTGCTGCTGCCGCCCTCTTTCGCTTCCACTTCAACTAACGTCAGTTGATTGCTCTCTTTTTCCCAGCGGGAGCAGCAGGGTCTCCAAGCCCAGTCTGAGCGTCATGCCGCCATCTGCCACGCCGCGGCGCTTCGCCATTTGCTCGCGCAATTCGGTCGCAACCCCTCACTAGTTCCTTGCGTCCTCTTCCTCTTTGGGTAATCACAATAACTAATTTCTCGGTTTGTTTCGGCTTTCAGACAGCCCTCCTAATGCTAGGGAGGCTCTGCGCTTACTGCTGTGGAGGGTCTTCCTGCCCCTGCTCAGGGATAGCATCCAACCCAGTCATCCTGCCCACTTTCACCAGGTGCCTGCTCCTCATCTACTCCCCACTTCAATTATTTTGTCTTGTGTAGTCCCCATTTGCTCTATATCTACCCTGGTGTCTCAGGTAATTGTGATGATGTGCGATGCAGTCTCTGACACTGGATCCTGGGACCTGCTTGGAGCCACAATAGTATCATTCTGCATATGGTCATCTGTTGTTGCCATGGGTTTGTCCGCTGCAGATGCCAACTCCATGCTTTACCAAAGTATAATGGAAGCAGATTTTCCTGGGGAGAAGAGTCCCTCATGCCCACTACCGCTCTCCAATTCAAGCAGTGTGTTAGCATCATTGCTGGAGGACATGTTGGAGAGGCGAAGGACCATACCTACCTCACAGGAAGGTGCTGCTGATCTAGATGCATTGGTTCAGAATTTGACATGGGACCTCTCCAAGTTGGTACTCAAGATGTTCACACATGCTCAAGAGTATCGGTCTTGTGCCACTCGGATCCTTCTTCAGCCTGTACTCATCTCGCTTGCAGATGTTTCCTGTGTCACTGTATGGTTCGGTGCAGTCCAGCATAAGCTATCAAGGTTGCTTAAAGTCTATCTGCCTGGCAACTATGTGTGACCAGTTGTTAATTCGAATTTCCCCTATTCAAGTTATCTCTCATCTGCAGGTTTGGTTTCCTAGAATGTATATGGAATTCCTGTATTTCTCTATTTCCTTTGGGGCCTGGTGAGCGGCTTGATGCATACAGCATACTCTCTTTGTACTTGTCAACACTGAAATCAGGACATCAAGCCGCTGTCTTGGGAGTTGACATTGTCCAGGAATTTGACCTTAGGAATGTCAGTGAATTCTGGGATGAACTGCGTAGGGGACTGGTGAGCCTTTCCACCTCGCACCATTTTTCTGAGTTGCATACACTCAAATTTGGTTGCTGGTCAATGTTATGTTGCAGTGACATCTGTACCTTTTATACACCAGGTTGACAAGGATTCTTTAGTAAGAAAACAGGCCTTCTACGTCTTGACAATATCACTTAGCATCTTTACCTCTTCATTTGGAAATGATAGCAGCCAGCATTCCTCCAGCAGGAGCTCAGCTGCTTTGCCTACTCAAATCAAAGCAAATGCTGGTGCAACAAAAAGAGAAAAGTGGGCTAACAAAGAAGCCCAGTCCCTTGGCGTTGGAGAGATGGACCAATCAGGTGGACACTGTTCAAATGGTCAAGATCGGTGGAAGGTCTTCTTGTTACTCTATGAGATGCTCCAGGAGTATGGGACACATTTAGTTGAAGCAGCCTGGATGCACCAGGTTAGTTGGTTTCCTCGTGTTTCTCTTATCAAAAGCTATCAACAATATGATATTTTTAATGATACTACTCGTTAATTTAACACTTATAGTGCTATGTAGGCAAGTAGGAATAGTACAGCGTGATAGAGCTTGAAGAAGCTAAATTACATTGCTTGATAAAGTCCAGAGGACATAATTACATATATAGAGAGGAGACAGTTCAGAACAGTAGTAAAGAGGGAGGTCTGGCCCACAGCTAGGGACAGTTCACATGCGTTGGCCAGGGCAAGGCCCAAGGCTTCCAGCCATTGAGCACTCAGGTATTAAGCCTTTAGAGAGGTATAGAATCACACCACACACCCAACGTGGGGGGATGCAGGATATATATATAGCCTGAGGATATATCCGCCATGCCCTTCATTTTGCAGCAGTAGTCTCCAATGGACAAGTCGCCTTGGACAAACGCGCGGAGCTCAGCGCCAAGATGAAGAGCACGAATCTCGTTGTTGCCCAAGAACTGCTCCTTGATGCTGAGCCAGGCATCGCGCGCCGTGCCTCCGCCTCCGTGGACGCGAACAGTGTCCTAGAGTTTTACAGTGATGGTTCTGAACAACAAGGACAGCACAACACAGTCCATGCAGCGCCAAGAAGGGCGGTCAGGGTGGGGCGAGTTGAGGAGGACGTGGTCAGCGAGGGCGTACCGCTCAAGGGTAAGCAGTACCAAGTCGCACCACTGATTGTAGTGGGAGGACAAGGGGTCAAGGACCACGGACACTAGGGAGTGGATGTTCTGGACACCCGCTGCCTGCGTGTGGAGGTTGTCGATGATGGCGACTTTATGGTCAGGAATGGCCTCTTCATCGCTGATGTTGGAGCCGTCACGTTTGGGATGAGGGGGAGCTAGGTGTTCCCTGGCCACGGCAGCCTCAACTTCAAGGGCGTTGAGGGAGTCTTGAACGTGTTCCTGGGCGGCGACAGCGGCCTGTGTAGCAGCTGTTGCAGCCTGCTCCAGGGGGGCCTGCCCCTTGACCGCGGCAGCTGCAGCTTCATCGTGCTGGCGAGCAGTGGCAGCCGCGCGCTCAGTCGTAGTGGCTTGCTCGCGCTCAGCCTGCTCAGGAAGGGTGGACGAAGCGGAAGGAGGCAGCTCAGGTGCCATGAATGGCAGAGAGGGGTGTGCGGAAGGGATAGGGAGATTACAGGATCTCAAGAGTCTCTGATACCATGATAGAGCTTGAAGAAGTTGAATTACATTGCTTGATAAAGTCCAGAGGACAGGATTACAGAACAGTAGTAAAGAGGGGAGGAGGCCTGGCCGACAGCCAGGCCAGGGAGAGTTCCCACGTGTTGGCCAGGGCAGGGCCCGTGGCTTCTAGCTGTTGAGCACTCAGGCATTAAGCCACTGAGCAGTAAATGCATTTAAGCCACTAATACCCAACTACCACCACTACACAGTGAATACGCTAACACAGCGAAACAGCAATTGTTTATACAATCACTTTTGGCTTATGTTGGGTTGATTGTCCAAAAACCATGTAGGTAGTGCGTCTGTTTGAGTCTATGCCACATAATGACTATCTGAATCACACCTCCCGTGGAGCCTTTAATGCTCAGATGGAATCTTGGGAAGGAATTTTGTACTGGATGGCAGTTTTGTGGGAGCGTGGGTTCAGTCATGAGAATCCTCAAGGTGACTACTGATATATAGTTATCTGTGATTCTTATATTTAGAACGCTATTCCATAATCTGGCAGCTTCAATGTTTTTTTGCAGTGAGATGCCTGGTTATGCAATCCTTTTTGGATATTGCATGGGAACGCTACAAGGTTTGTGCTCAGATAATTCCAAGGGGTTTTGTGCTCGGTCCTCTGATACGTGGTTTGAATGATGTGGTTCATCATAAGGATTTCGGTTAGTTTTGTTCATTTTACACTAGTCAATAGAACATATTTGATTCTGCTCTCAAAGAAATGGAGCTATTTTGTTTTTTTGTTGGGTCCTTACCTGAGAATCTTGCATTGCTTCATCGATATTCCCTTTGCAGCAAATATGATTTAAAAGTTATGTTTGTATTTTAAACTGAACTTGGGCTTGGGGGAGATTTGTTATTTTATGATTTTTTTGGCAGTGACCAGTCCTTCCTGTCTGACTTTGTGATTTTATCCCTGGTAGACATTTCACTTTATGCGTTTGTATTTTGAATTTAAGAAAGAGAACTCATCAATTCACTTTGGTAAATACATCACACCTGCTTTTGTTTAGTGAGTCATCTTGCTCACAGTATCGTTGCTCTAGTCTTTTAGCTTGCCTTCTTGTCATCCAATTCTTTTGTCACATTGTTCAATAGTGCATTATTTTTTATAAATGCTGAGTTATCTTCCTAAACCGCTTTTAGGGATTGGGGGTGCTTATAATTCGAAAACCATAAAAGATGCAGAGAGATTTTTCAGAACTTATACGCAGAACTTGGCGAAATGGTAACTACTGTATTCTTATTTCTCGTTGAGTGTTTTGATACTTTTGACTGTGGAATTGAGTTTTTTTTGTTCAAAAGCAATACACTTTTTGTTATCTTCTAGTGTCTTTACATCTATTGAAAAAGTTGTTTATGCATATGTTGTGTCATAAAAGAGCTTAACTAGTTAATCTCTTGCATTTCTGTTAATGAAGATCTCCTTTCAATATTGCCTTTTCATGACTATAACAACAGATAACAGAAAATGCATTGTATGCACTATAATGGTTTAGCCTACAAGCAGTGTCTTCAGGGGATATTTATGTTGTTTGGCGACAGACATGCTACTCTTTAGTTTGGTTTGGTTTCAATTTCTGAGCTCTTGCAGTTGCCGTGTGCTGCTGAACCCACTTCTGTTGCATGCATGCCTTCTTTACAGTGACCGCATACATCTGGTTTGGAGTCTGGCATCTGCGGCTAAGCAAGATTCATTTGGCCGAGCAGGATTAATGACTCTTGCATCCTGTGTTGCTTCATGTACACATCAGTCAGAGACAAATGATGTGCCATGTGCTATATCGGGGAAAACAGCGACAAAATGTGATGTATGTGTGCCTACAGAAGTTAGGTCAACAGATTTATTAGATGTCTTATGGATTCTTAGTGAGAGGAGTAAACAACACTTTAATCCAAAGTATCGTCTGAAAGGTTCTACTCTTCGTCTCTTTCTCCTGGAGAAATTTTAATAAGTGACAATTATGAATAGACAACTTGTTAACTTGAAGTCCAATGCAGTTTGTGAACATGTTATCCAAGTTGCAACATCACTGATATGTGCCACTGAAATTCCACTTAACCAGCTTCTGCATTTCATTGCTACAATTCCTCGAGAGTTCACTGATTATATTGGTAAGTACACAAGAGAAAATGAACCTTTTTTAAGTATCTTATTCGATATTATCTACAGTGCTGTGCTGTGCTGTGTTAACATTAGCTCTCACTGCTATCGTATGCCCTTGTAGGACCATTGAGAGTAGTAGTTCAGAAATGGTTTGTTCAGAAGGAAGAATGTTCTGCTGGTAACACTTTATTGAGTAAGCTGATTGATTTCCCTGCCACCTTCGTAAGTCAAAAACAAAATGAAGGTTTGAATGTTTTTGACGACGAGGATGTGGATGCATGGGAAGTTGAAGCAAGGAGGTGGGCTAGAACCCTTCTTCTTGTAACCTCGGAGCAGGAACATTTGAAGCGAATCTTTGGGGTTTGTTTTTCTTGTCACTTGCTTGTATATATACATGTAAAACAAGAGGATCTCTATATTGTGCTTGGATCTTGAACTTCAGCTATGCAATACCTTTTTCTACTGCCCTTGTGTATTTCAATTTATCTTTGGTTCAAAAAGGTAATTTTCATTGCAGTTTCTAGAGGCATATGGCTACAAGCTCTTTGATCAATGTCCCAGTGGAGATTTCATACCCACAAAATTTTTTATCATTGTTTTAAGCTTCATTGAGGAACTTGAGGTGAGACAGAGAAAGCTCGTTTGGCAGAGTAATACAATCTTAAGGGGAGGTTCAGATCAAGTAAATGGATTAGTGTTCGATGATCTCAATAAAATTCTCGCGGAATCACTTTCGCTTGTTTTGGTAAACCTCTCTTTTTTTTTTGCAAACTGTCGCTGAGGGCTCTTTGTGTGTCAGCCTTTCAATAATTGCCATCTTTAAATCTTATCTCAGGAAAATATGGCGGTCTTCAGCAAGCTGTCTTGCTCTGTTTTCTGGTCTAGAGATGTGGAGAACAAGGATTTACCCCATTCTATCAAAGGAAAGCTTGGAGGCCCAAGTCAGCGTCGTTTGGCTACCTCTATCACTTCTTCAATATTGCAGGGTGTATGTTCCGTCCTGCTTTTTTCTTTTGCTTGCTTTGTGTAAAAGGTTCCATTTGACATGTTTCACACAATCTTTCATATATACTGCATTACAACTATCTTTGATGTTGTGTCTGCTGTGCCAGTCCAAAAAGGTTTTCCTTTCTACCACCCTTTCTTCAATTTTGGTTCATTCTAATGTTAGTTGCAGTAGTGTCTATTGCCATGTGTACTCTGCAACAGAATACATCCTATATACGATGGTGTGATCTGCTGGTGTTCTGGTATTTCTCCAGTAGAATCGTGCACAGTGATCCCTTATAGTAGAGTAAATTTGACAGATCAACCAACATTTTAAGGCTAATAGTCACAAACCACCAACTATTGTGTCCATTTCAGAGACCCACCAATACGCAGGGTTATTGCCTCACTAACCCGCCATTTTTTGCTTTGTACTGTTGTATGCTAGCTTGAGCTCAGCTCACATGTCAGTCTCACCATTATGTTGTCAACCAACTGTTGTGTAAACCTTTGATATTTTAGCTCCAAACTAAAAACCTGTTTGGAGAAAACAGAAAGTCACAATTTTCTGTATATAGTAGCAGTTGTCATTTCCTTTTTCCCTTACACTTCTCATCATTTTCCTATTTTTGTTACTCACATTGGATGAATATGAACATGAAACTTTATATATACAGGTAGAGTCCACTAAGAAGCATATCTTAGACCACCTTTCTTTCTGCTAATTTTCTTCTTAACTTTCCCCACTGAGGGTGCACTGGGCTGTTATAAACATCCTTAAGGTCCAGCAACTGAGAGATTACCGGGTCAAATCCTGGGAGATTAGCAACAAATCCACTAAATATGTAGCTAATGAGATTCCAACTGTGTTCATTAGACATAAAACTGATTCCATTCCATTGGATTATCCACAAGTTGACATTGACGATTCTTCTGTTGATTTTGTACATAGGGGGTGCAACCTAATTGGTGATTGTATTTGATGTATCCCTTGTAATAGGGTGGCATAGGATGTTTTTTGTTTGAGGGCAAGGTGGTATATGTTAGAGTCATCCCTACTTTGGGGGGATGGGATAATCCCAGTTGCCTGTTTGGTTGCATCATTGAGATCCTGGTTCTTTGTTTGTTAGGAGGGATAGGCAGGATTATGACGATTCAGTTTCTTGTTTGGATGGATGGATTGTAGGTAAGGTGGATATGGTTACCTCTTCCCAAAGTTGGTGAGCTTTACCTTTATTAATGTGACACAAAAAGTGCAAGTTTCCATACATATCCATTTTCTGAGACTTATGCCATATCCATATAAGCAGTATCATTGCGGCATGAAGAATCAAAATATAGTCACACAATCACCTTAGAAAAACAACTATAATGCTTTGCTAGACCAAAACATAAGATAAAAAAAATAAGTACACTTTCATTGGTTTTCTCCTCGAACCGCACATTCTTGATCCATGCCAACGCTTGGATGGGGTGGTGCCAGGGACCACTAAAATGGAACTGAGGTAAGGTTGGTGATTCCAGCGTGGTGCCTTTTTTTGGCTGCATTTGCATGGTTGTGTCCTTGCAATGGTACAAAGGATCTGAACAAAGCCGAGGCAGCAACGATAACATCTAGTAGGCTACCAAGGAAGGTTATTGATGAATTAGTATCTGCATTGTCCAATGGATCTCTCCATTCCCGCTGACTCTCCGGTGCAAGCAGCAAGGGCAGAGGTGGCCACTGACGGGAATACGGGATCTGCTTCTCTCTTGTGCTTGGATCTGGTCTGAGGTGGGAGCAAGGTACAATCCAAAAGCTGGATGGAGAAGGGAGGATTACATGGTGCCTGTCGATGAATGAGGATGCCGCCGTGCTGGTGCAAGAGAGATGGGAGAGGTGAGCTGAGGGAAAGAAGTGGTGATCACAGTGCAGCGTGCAAGTCATGTGCTAGAGGAAGAGAGATGGGGATGAATCGGTCTGGCTGATTTTTTCGGATTGGTTCGTCCCAGATCTGAGAGCATATTTTCTTCAGAGGACCATCCCATCCACCCATGCACCTTTAAAATTGGGATGATCTTGTCCCATCTCAAAATATCCCTCCAATCAAACACAGCTGTTCTTACTTTACCTGTTTTGAAGTGCACCTCAACATGCAGTTGCTTTGGTTTGACAAATTACATCTCCTAATTCACAGATTTGGTCAGTGCGATGTGTTAGTTCTGTTGCCTCATGGTGTAACCATTACAGCTCTGGTGATTCTGTTTCTTCTTCATTTTCCATGCTATTGGACTTCTATTTGAATGTTACCCATCACTCCACTATTGCCACTGAGGTATGCTGCTACTTTTAAACAACATTTTACTAATTTACTTAATCACTCTTTCTCAATGTCTTTCTGTTAGCTTTCTTTACATAAATTCTAAAGTCAGCCTTTTTTTTTCCTGTATAAGACTGGAGCTGAACTTCACCTAGCAGCTTATGAAGCTCTAGCCTATGTTCTGGCAGCTCTATCTACTGCTTGCAGTTCTCAGTTTCTGGATTTTGTGGAAGCGAAGCAGACAGATCAAGCTTGTGAGTTTTCATTGGACATTTTGGTCAGCACTTTCCTTGACAACATCAACCATCTTCTTACAGATGGAACTCTGACACGAAGCAGAAGAGCTGTTTTGATGACTCGGAAGGTTTGAATAATATCTTGCCTCCTTTTGCAGTACATAAAGAAGCCAATTTGGATGGCTCCTAATTGTTAATTTTCATTTTAGTGGCTCTGTATAGATTCCCTTCTATCCATTTCTGGCTGCTATAGTGACAACGAATCTCAGATGAAGAGATTGGAACCTTTATTTTCAGATTCAACCCTCCGATGCATTTTTCTTGATATTATCGAAAGGTGAGCTTTGTATGACTGTTACATTTTAGCTCTATGATTTCTTCAATTTACATTCATAATGGCATACGATCTCTACCTGTTTATTTGGGGGAGCCTTGCATAACTGAAAGCTGTAACTTGTATTATTTTTTGTTAACTTGGGCCCTGTTTAGTTCCAACCAAAACCCAAAATCCAAAATCCCAACTATTTTGGATTTCAAAATCCAAAATGCAAAATATTTTGGTAGGGTGTTTAGTTCCAACCAAAATTTGCCTTCCAATGATGAGGATTGTGAGGATGACACACAAACCAATGCAAAGATTCCCTTATTTTGGCCTCTTGAGTCCAAAATCCAAAATGGGGAATGGACCACTTTTTGCCAAATATTTTGGGTGGTGTTTAGTTCTATTTTGCAAAATGAAGAACCAAAACCCAAAATATTTTGGATTCCATGGGGAACTAAACACCCCCTTGATTAAAAATTGTAGCTTTCCTATGTCAACTGGGTACCCATTTTGTTCATTCTAGAACATATGAACTCATACTATGTTATTTACAGGGGCGACTAAAAGTTCTAATCCAAATTATTGATTTGTTTTTATAATGCAAATTTGTCCTGTGTTGGAACACAGTTATCTACTTATCATTCCAACTTTTTCATGTCTGCTAATTCTTCTCTTAGATTATCCTGGGGACAATTCCTTGTGCGCCATTATAAAAAATTGTACTTCCTTGTGTGCCATTGAAAAAGTTGAGTGGACTTCAACGCCACTGCACTAATTTTTTTTACCCTTTACGCCACTACCGTCAGCTTGAGCTCTAACGGTGTCAAACTGGAGGTGTGAAAAGTCAAAAATGCCCTTAGTCTAAATATGCCATTAATTTATTTTTGAGCATCTTAATGACTTCAAATGAAAAAAGTCAAAACTAGAAAGTTGTAGATCTTATCAAAATCTATAACTTTCATATAAAAATTATCTTCACTTAATTTTGCAAAAAAAAGATATGATTTTTCTAATTCTAAGACATATTAATCATATCAAATCTATATCTTTTTTTGCAAAATTAAATGAAGATAATTTTTATATGAAAGTTATAGATCTTGATGAGATCTACAACTTTCTAGTTTTGAGTTTTTTCAATTGAAGTCGTTAAGATGCTCAAAAATAAATTAATGACATATTTAGACTAAGGGCATTTTCGACTTTTCACACCTCCAGTTTGACACCGTTAGAGCTCAAGCTGACGGTAGTGGCGTAAAGGGTAAAAAAAATTAGTGCAGTGGCGTTGAAGTCCACTCAACTTTTTCAATGGCACACAAGGAAGTACGATTTTTTATAATGGCGCACAAGGAATTGTCCCATTATCCTGAGATGCACTGATTTCCTCTATACTTAGTTATCTTTTCGTAATCTTTGCAGCCTTGAAAACGCTGGTGAAAATTCTGTCTTATCTATCCTTAGATGCGTGAGATCTGTTTTGAGATTGTTGCACTTGAATATGGGCAACAGAAAAATTACCTCTTTAGGCATCAGTTATGAGGTATTATTCGTTGGTATATTCTCACTTCTGTGTAACTATTTATTCCCAAAATATCCTCCCTTTGTTCTATATTATAAGTCACTTTAGCTTTTTCAGTCAAACTTCTCTAACTTTGACCAAGTTTATAGAAAACACACCAAAAGTTTCAACATCAAATCTGTTTCATTAGATTCTCTAAGAAATATGTCTTGATAGCACATTTGTTTGTACTTGTAAATGTTAATGCATTTTTCAAAAACATGGTCAAAGTTAGGGAAGTTTGACTTCGGACAAAACTAAAGTGATCTATAATTTGGAACGGACGGAGTAGCTGCTTACAACCTAATACTAGATGCTAGCTTGACATTAGATTATTGTTAGTTCTTGACTTTATAAATTTGTTTGCTGGCTTCTTTAATTGCAGTTGCCATTCAGTATCTTTTATTTTTGTTCAGATGACGATGCAATTAGCAAAGTCCTCCTGGATCTTGCACCTTAGCTGCAACAAACGCCGAGTGGCTCCCATTGCTGCACTACTATCTGCAATATTGCACCCAGCAATATTTTCTATTTTGGAAATGCACCAGACAAATGAAAAAGGGCCAGGCCCTTTAAAATGGGTCAGTTGTCACATATCATCTTTAACACATTTTACCGTTCTGGATGCGACACCACTCTTGTTCTTTAACTGAGTGATCAGCATACACAAATGTTTAGCTGCTGATCTGTTGCTTTGTGCGCATTTGCTTGCTAGTTCTGCTGCGGAGGTGGCTTCTTTTCAATATATGAAGTCTGCACTGTGGACTTTAGGTGCATGCATATTGCATAAAGTTACATACTTACCCAAAAGATGCGAGCAAAGAGGGAAATAGAGATAATTCATATTAAATAACAAGTATCAAAAGAAAATAATGTCTGAAAATATGGTTGTTACCTCTTTCATGGTGTGGACTGTTGGGCTGTTGATACGAAAATATGCCATAATAACGTGTCACTAATTGAAACTTGTTGTAGCTATATGGATATAGAGCAGAGATTTGTTAAGAGTGGAAACCTAGAGTTTAACCTGCTGATTTAGACAACTGCAGATGAGGGTGCTCTGCTGCAGGGGCCAAGGAGATCCAATATTTGGTATTAATACCAGTCCCTGTGTTGGTTATAGCTCTCTGCAGTGCCATGCACCTGTTTGTGCGTTTGCCTGTGTGTTAGTGAGTTTGTGTCGCTGTGTGCGTTGTCTTCACGTTTTGTATATTTTCATTCTCTCAATGAAATGATTCACAGCTCTCCTATGTCGAGAAAAAGAAAAGTAATATACCTAGGTTTTTTGTCCTTAGATAAGAGCGCGGAAATCAGCTACACTTGCTTGAACCATTAACAGTCTTTAGACCCCCCAAGATATGTAGTGTATTTCCCATTTCTTTTTGGTTTCAGCTCTAGCCTACCCCATTGTTACTGTTGCTATCCTTGAATAAGGAAATCATTCTTCTATTATCTCTCTCTTTTTCTTGCATCGTTTCTATATGTTCATTTCTGATCTGCCGTGACCTTCTTAGTGCAATTCACTTAGAATTACAAAGGTGTTTTAGTACCAAGCTTTCCTTGATACATGTGATGCAATTAACTCATCTATCTGTCTTCAGTTTGTTGAGAATCTTCTTAATGAAGGCTCAAAAAGTCCTCGAACTATTCGCCTAGCAGCTTTGCATTTGAGTGGTCTATGGATGATGTACCCAAAAACTCTTAGATTTTATATGGAGGAACTGAAGCTACTCTCGTTATATGGATCTGGTATACCATTTCAATTCCTTTCCTGCTAATTCCTGAGTATTTTCACCTTTTCCAATGTGCTTGTTGTTTCTTATAATATGCTTGATGTATATCATTGTTTTCACTCAATCAGTATTTGATATATATTGAACAGTGGCATTTGATGAAGATTTTGAAGCTGAACTCTCTGAAAACCATGAAGCAAGATTTGAGGTTTCCATGCTAGCACAAAGTCCTGATCGTGAATTCACAGAGGTAACCTCATTGGAAATTACGATTCTAGGTATTTGTTCCTAATTTGCTTACCTTTATTAAAACAAACATCTGTATGTAATGGGATAGGACACCAGTGAAAGTTGCTGAGCCTTCTGTTTTTTTAATACTACAGATGAATGGGAAGTTTGATCATTTCACATTTATTACAATTGGCAATGCTATTGCAGGTGTTCATTAATACAGAATTATACGCTCGTGTTTCGGTTGCTGTTCTCTTTAACCAGCTTTGGAAACAAATCAAAGAAAAGAGTATATTGGAAACTGAAGAAGCTCTTGATTGTGGCAAACTATTTCTACTAGAACTTCTGGACTCCGCGGTATTATTATAACAATGCATTTCTTTTTTAGATAATGCTGCCTGAGGTTGATGTTGTTAAATGGCTTCATGCCTCTTATATTATAGGCCCATATGGCCCAGCCCATGAGGCTAAGCCTCTATATATACTCATCTCCACTTGCATGCTGACAGATCCCTTAAGGTACGTAACATGGTACCAAAGCCATGGACTAGGGTTAGGATTAGACTCATCTAATTCACCCACGATCCATTTTTTTTCCTCCTTGGGATCCGTCATCTGTTTTGCACGATCGTCGTGCTCCCTCTGATCTGCGTGGCCCGTCGGCGCGCTGGTCCTTTCTCTGTGCGGTTCGTCGTCGCGGCTTCCGTTCCAGCCCGTCATTCACGCGCGCGATCACGCGCGGACGCAGACGTCCTTCACGCGCGGGTCTTCACGCGCAGACTTGGCCCGCGGACCCGCTCTTCTTCACGTGCGGGACTTCACGCCCGGGGCTGCGGATCGCGGACCCACGCCGACGCAGACTCATTCACGCGCGGACGGGAACCGCCTCCATCCCGCGAGTGTTCTCTCACGCGCGGACCTCACGAGCGGACGGCCTCGGGTTGCGTCTTCTCCACGCCCGACGTTTTCTTCACGCCTGACGCCTTCCCCGACACCCGGTTAGCGTGGAACTCCCCCGTGGCTGCTCAGTTGTGGTGATATCACTGCCACCTCTTTGCCTTTTAATGCTATTGTTCATAGTTCATCATGTCGCAGTCTCAGCACTCTGCTATTGTCATCAATATCACATTGGATGGACACAATTATTTAGAATGGGCTTTTACGGTTGAAACTGCATTGAGGGGTCATGGTCTTTATTTCCATTTGACTGATGATCCACCAACTCTTAAGTTTGATCCTAGTAATGTTGCTGCTATCAAAACTGGGAAATCAGATGGCAAAGTCATGGCTGCTATGGTTAACAGTGTCAAACAAACTATGATTGGAAAAAGTCTACATCACCCCCTGAGGTTTGGAGAGGTGTCTACTTAAGCCCCTCAAGTATAAAATCGGGTAACGAACACATTAAAGTTTGCAAAACCGTCCAATTTACCTCCTAGGGTGGTTTTGCTAGGCGGTTTTGCTTACGTGGCAGTGGTTTTGCTGGCTAGTGCGCTGATGTGGATGAATGATGGGTGGCCCCCGCTTGTAAGTGACAGATTCTTCTCTCACCAATAGGTGGTCCCCACCCGTCATCCCCTACCTCCAGCTCCTGTCGCACCCTGCCCACCGCACGGATCAGGCGTCATCGGCCGGCTCCAGCCCAGCACCACCTACTACTACGTTGCAGCAGCATCGCAACTAGCCCGACGTCGCCGGAGCTCTCCTTCCGGACGCCGCCGGCCACGCTCCCGTTCTGCTTCGTCGCCGGCGGCGACCTGGGCCAGCAGCGTGCAAGCTTATGGCTCCCTATGTCTCGGTCGGCCTAGCTGTTTGCCAACAGTTTGCTACTACGAGTACTACTACTGCACTTCATCGGCGGAGGGAGGAGGATGGGTGAGCCGTAATCCGTGAGCATGCGTTTGCGTGTGCGTCGCGGGGGGTTGGAGCCGTGGAGGCGAGGCGGCAGCCGCGTGTCTGCGTGCTGCGCCGGAATATGCGCGGAGCTGCTACACCTGCACACGGCGCGCTCGTGCCTCGCGTCGGCCGTCCGCGCGCAGCGCCACGCCGCCGAGGACCAGTCGCGGAGCTCTCGCGCCTCGCGTCCGCCGTCCGCGCAACGCCACACCGCCGAAGCCCAGTCGCGGCGCGCTCGCGTCGATCGTCCGCGCGCAGTCCGCGCACAGTCGGCAGTCCATGCAGTCCGCGTCGGCCGTCCGCGCACAGTCCGCTGTCGCGCGGACCTCGCCCGCCTCTTGTCCTCCGCGCACGCCGCCGCCAAACTTTCACTCCTCCCCGTGAACCACTCACGCGCGCGCCGTGCGCGTCGGCGAGTAGGAGAAGGCCGTCCAGGAGACGGTCCGTGAAGGCGGTGGCGTTGGTTGCCACGAGCGCGGCGCGGGGCTGTGGGACTGTGGGTGTGGGAGGAGCAGGAGGTCGGAGAGCGCGGCGTGGGTGCGTTGAGGTGGGCGAGGCCCGCGGACGGGGTGCAGGGGATGACGGCGGAGGACGCGGACCAGGCGCGGACGACGCGGGTGGTCGCGCCCAGCGAGGGCCTGCACCGTCCTCGCCACCGGCGCCGTGCTCTGCTCGGGCTCCGACGTAGCCGCGTCCTGACAGGTGGGGCGTCCTAACAGGTGGGGCCCATCGGTCAGCGACCCTGACCGAGACAGCCCTTCGCTTGCGTGTAATACCGCTCACCCGCTGGACGCCACGTCAGCGAAACCGCTCTCCCAAACCGCCCCAGGGGGTTATTTGACTGGTTTGCGAAAGTTTAGGGTGTTCGTTACCCGGTTTTGTAGTTGGGGGCTTAGGTTAGACCAACCACAATAGTTCAGGGGTTAAGTAGACTTTTTCCAACTATGATTATGAGTCTGCGCAAGTTTAAGCAAGCCAAACCTATGTGGTCTTATTTGAAGTACCGTTATGTTCAGGAAAGTGGTGCCCTTTAAAATACTCTTATGCAGCAGCTTCATGTTATTATTCTTCATTTGATCGCTTGATGGGTTCTTTGGTTTCCATGGTGCCGCAGTGTGCAGCAAGTTCAAACTGTACTGCACTATCATTTATTGAGCAGTTCCTCACTTGCAGATTTGTCATGGGAGTCAGGGCAGAGTTTGACTATTCGTACAAGATTGCTCCATAATTCTTCTACCCTGACCATGGCAAAGGCATTGTCTGAGCTACTTTCTGAAGAAACACGTCTTCAGGCTCTGTCTTCTTCGGTGCCTAATCCTCAGTGTGCTAACAACTTCTCATCAGAGGACTAGTGCATTCAAAGAACCATGTAAGCATTGTGGCAGGACCAATCATAGCTCAGATAATTGTTTTGCTAAGCACCCAGAAAAGTTGGCTGAATTTCGTGCTCGTCGTGCTACTCGTGGCCGTGGTACTTCGTCCACTCCTAGGGGTTGTTTCTGTTGCTGCTTCCTCGACTGTCAGTGCTCCTTCGTCTTGGGTGCTTGATTTGGGAGCCTCCTTTCATGTGACGTCTGCAGTCCCAGTTGGTTAACTGCAAGCCGATCCATCATTCATCAGGGCATACTTTGCAGTAATCATTTTTGTGTACCAAATGTTTCTTTTGTTCCTCAGTTGTCTATGAATCTTTTGTCGGTTGGTCAAGTTACCGATCAGAATTGTTTTGTTGGTTTTGATGACTCATCTTGTTTTATTCAGGACCGTCGCAGTGGGAAAGTGATTGGGACTGGCCATCGCCGTAAAGGTGCTCCCAGCCTTTATGTTCTAGATACTCTCCGCCTTCCTTCGTCCGCTGCATCTACATCTCATGTCTGATCCGCTGCATCGTCCTTAGCCTCATTCGCCAAGTGGCATCATCGTCTTGGTCATCTTTGTGGGTCCCGTTTGTCCTTCATGATAAATAAAGGCTGTTTAGGTCATACATCTATTGAGTCTAGCTTTCATTATAAGGGATGTATACTTGGCAAACAAATACAACTTCCTTATTCTTCTAGTGTTTCTCGGTCCACTAAACCTTTTGATCTTATTCATACCAATGCGTGGGGTCCTGCGCCCTTTGCTACAAAGGGTGGTCACAAATATTATGTCATTTTTATTGATGATTATTCTCGCTATACATGGATTTATTTCATGAAACATCGTTCGCAGTTGTGTTCCCTTTATTAGTATTTTGTTCGAATGGTTCACACACAATTTTCTACTTCCATTAAAACTCTTCGTTCTGACTCGGGGGTTGAATATTTGTCTGCCACTTTTCGCCATTTTTTGTCCTCTGAGGGTATCCTTCCACAACTCTCTTGTCCAGGTGCTCATGCTCAGAATGGCGTTGCTGAACGAAAACATCGCCATCTCATAGAAACAACTCGCACTCTTTTGATTTCATCTTTTGTCCCATCTCATTTTTGGGGTGAAGCTGTTTCTACTGCTGTCTACCTCATCAATAGGCAACCCTCCTCCAAGCTGTCAGACCAAGTACTTTATGGTACACCTCCCAACTATGACCATCTTCTCGTTTTTGGATGCACGTGCTATGTTTTACTTGCCCCTCATGAGCGCACTAAATTAACTGCATAGTCTGTTGAGTGTGTTTTTCTCGGGTATAGTCCTGAGCATAAGGGTTATCGATACTATGACCCTTCTTCCCGCCGCATATGCATCTCTCGTGATGTTAATTTTGTTGAGGACCGTCGTTTCTTTTATAACCCAACCACCAAGTCTTCATATTCCCCCACCGAGTCCACCTCCTTTTTGTGTCTTCCTCCCTTTTCAGCCAGCGATGATGCCTCCACACCTGCTCCTACCTCCACATCACCTGCTGCTCCTACCTCCACACCTGACCATATTTTCATTACGCCACCTTTACCTCATGCACCTTCGCCCTCACCACCTCCACTTTCTCTAAACCACCTCTTACACGAGTTTTCAGTCGTCGTTCTAAAACCACTACACAACCTCCTTCTAGTTCGACCACCTAGGCCAGTCCTGACGAGCCTGCTGTTGCTGATTCTGACAATAATACTATTGATGAGTCATCTATTATTTCTAATGAGTTACAGGTTGGTCCATGATATCATCTTCGAGATCACAGCTCTATTTATCCTGCAGACAAGTATGGTTTTCCTCATGTCAATGCTATTGTTGATGAGCCATCCACTTACCAGGAAGCTTCTTGTATTCCAGAATGGCAACTTGCTATGTCTGAGGAACTTGCTGCCCTTGATCGTCAAGGCACTTGGGATCTTGTTCCATTGCCATCAAACATGGTACCTATCACATCTAAGTGGGTATTCAAAGTTAAGACCAAGTCTGAGGGCTCTATAGAGAGATACAAGGCTCGTCTTGTTGCCAGAGGTTTTCAGCAGACCCAAGGTTTAGATTATGATGAGACATTTGCACCTGTTGCTCATATGACGACGGTTCGTACGTTACTTGTAGTGGCTGCTGCTTCTTCTTGGCCCATATCTCAAATGGATGTCAAGAATGCTTTTCTTCATGGTGATTTGACTGAAGAAGTTTATATGCAACCACCCCTAGGCGTTGTTGCTCCTTCATGATATGTTTGTCGTCTTCGCCGTGTTTTATATGGCCTTAAACAGGCCCCTCGTGCTTGGCATGAGCGTTTTGTATGTGTGATCCGGGCTGCTGGTTTTTCCCCTAGTGATCATGATCCGGCCTTATTTGTTCATTTTTCCTCGCATGGTCGCACTCTGCTTCTTCTGACGGGTGATAATGAGGATCACATTTCTTATGTGAAGCAACAACTTAGTGCTGAATTTCAGATGTCCGATTTGGGTCCTCTCAGTTATTTCTTAGGCATTGAGGTCAAACGATCCACCAAGGGATATCATCTTTCACATTCTAAGTACATACATGATCTTATTGCTCGTTCCGGCATCACTGATAACAGAACTGCTGCCACACCTATGGATCTTCACTTACAACTTCGTCTCACTGATGGGGTATCTCTTGAGGATCCTTCTCGATATCGACATATTGTGGGCATCACTAGGCCTGATATTGCTCATGCCAGGGTTTTCAATCCCGACCAGTCGCCGGGAACCGCTCAAACCGCCCCCAAACCGAACGGTTTGAATTTTGAATCATTTTGAATTCAAACGGCGTAGTTCAAACGGTTTGGGGTCGGTAACCGGTCGGTTAGGGCCGGTTACCGACCGGTTCGGGCGGTTACCGACGGTTACCCCCCAAACCAAATTTCAAATTTGAAAAAAAAAATCGAAAATGCTGAAAAAATTCCTAAAAATAGTTCATGATTTGTAGAGTCGAATGGTGCAAATTTTTTTCAAATTGGAGTTCCTTTGCTATTTATTTTGACGCGTACAAGTTTGGAAAAAAATAGAAAAGATCCTTTTTCTTTTTTTTCAAACTTGTACACGTCAAAATAAATAGCAAACGAACTCCAATTTGAAAAATTTGTACACCATTCGACTCTATAAATCATGAACTATTTTTAGGAATTTTTTCAGCATTTTCGATTTTTTTTTTCAAATTTGAAATTTGAATTCAAACCGGTACCGAAACCGAACCGCTCGGCGGCGGTTTGTCGGTAACCGGTCGGTAACCGCGGTTACCGACCGGTTTGAAAAACCCTGGCTCATGCTGTCCATATTTTGAGTCAGTTTGTTTGTGCTCCAACTTCTGTTCATTTTGGACATCTACTTCGTGTGCTGCGATACTTACGAGGGACATCATTTCAGAGTTCATTCTTTGCACATGACAATCTGCTTCAACTTCATGCTTACTCGGACTCCACTTGGGCGAGTGACCCAAATGATCGACGCTCCATCACATGATACTGTATTCTTCTTGGTTCTTCTCCTATTGCATGGAAGTCCAAGAAACAAGCAGTTGTATCTCGTTCTAGTACAAATGCCGAGCTTCGAGCCCTTGCTACTACTACTGCAGAGATTGTCTGGCTTCGATGGTTGTTGGCTGATTTTGATGTTTCTTGTGATGTTGCCACACCTCTTCTCTGTGATAATACAGGGGCCATACAAATTGCCAACGATCCGGTGAAGCATGAACTTACAAAGCATATTGGTGTGGATGCCTTCTTTACTTGGTCTCATTGTCAACAGAAAACTATTTCTCTTTAGTATGTGCCTTTAGAGTTGCAATTGGCTGACTTTTTAACTAAAGCACAAACTCGAGAGCCGCATCGGCTTCACTTGATCAAACCCAATGCTTCTAATCTTACGCTTCCACCTTGAGTTTGAAGGGGGGTGTTAAATGGCTTCATGCCTCTTATATTATAGGCCCATATGGCCCAGCCCATGAGGCTAAGCCTCGATATATACTCATCTCCACTTCTGGAGTTAGCATGCCGACAGATCCCCTAAGGTACGTAACAGATGTTTCTGGTGAGCATCTTGTATTCGACGGATTGTGTGGTATTATTGTGCTTAATCTTTTGGATATTTTTGTGCATTTTAACATTGACCTGCAATGGGCCTGATCCCAGTTAGCACCTTTCCATGATATGGTCAAATCGTTCTGAGTTGCATGCAAATTTTATTACTTCACTTCCAAAGCACTTCAAGCTTAAAGTAGTGAACTGACTCTCGTGGTTTACATTTTTCTCCAACAGGTGAATAACAATGATCTTTCAAAAGAACTCTACAAGAAATATAGCAGTGTGAGCCTTTTATTCTGTGTGATTTTTGGGTGGTTTTACACCTTTACTATCAAATATCTCTGATATTTTGTATCATATTTCTAAAATCTTTACATTTTACTAGGTACATAGGCGTAAAGTTCGTGTGTGGCAAATGATATGTGTTCTATCGCACTATGTAGAAGATGATATAGTTGGAGAAGTGACATCTAGCATGCACACTTGTCTTTATGTAAGACTTTTCAATATTTATTTGTACTTGTATGAGTGGAGAGTGCACTATTAGGTTACTTGTGACTTATGATGGATGATTGTTTGCATCACTGAAAGTTCAATTTCTATGTTTGTGCAGAGAAATAATTTGCCTGCTGTCCGGCAGTACTTGGAGACGTGTGCTATACTCTTATACTTAAAATTTCCAACCTTGGTGAGATCTCCCTTCATGTCACAGCTGTAGAAATATGCTACTAATGCACACTCTTTTACACCCTCAAAATTATCACAAAGCTATTGGCAAATAGACTTCAAGAAAGAATAATACGCTTGATACACACCAATCAGTATGGTTTCATAAAAAACAGGACAATGCCTGGCCTGGGCCTATGAATACATCTACCAATGTCAACATTCCAAAAGAGAAATTATCATCCTAAAACTGGACTTCACAAAAGCTTTCGATACAATTGAACACAACACAATACTTTTGATGATGAAGCACTTGGGCTTTTCTGAGCAATGGATTGATTGGATAGAGAGAATTCTCGATTCTGGTTCTTCCTCCATTCTGCTCAATGGTGTCCCTGGCAACCATTTTCACTGTCGCAGAGGGGTTAGACAAGGTGATCATGTGTCTCCACTTCTGTTTGTGCTTGCTGCTGACCTTCTCCAATGTCATCAATAAAGCACATCATCAAGGTCTCTTTGAGCTGCCAATAACTTCTTATGATCTGGATCAATTCCCAATCGTACAATATGCGGACGACACACTATTAGTTTTGAGAGCTTCACAAAGAGAGTTTGTTCACATTAAAAGGGTTGCTGTAATCCTTTGCTCAATCAACTGGACACGAGTTAATTACAAGAAATCTTGCCTTGTCTCACTAAACCTCTCTTTGGAAAAAGCTCAGCTATTAGCTCGAGTCTTTGGCTCTAATCTGGAATCCTTGCCATTCACCTACCTGGGATTGCCGTTGGGTACCACAAAACTCTGGGTATAACACTTTGGATCCATTATGAGTAAAACAGAAAGGAAGCTCACTTCCACCTCAAACTTCCTGACACATGCAGGAAGGCTACAATTGATTAACTCTGTCCTCTTTTGATTGCCCACCTTTTCCATGTGTACTTTACAAGTTCCAGCAGCAGTACTTGATTATATTGATAGAGCAAGACGCCACTGTCTTTGGAGAGGATTTCAATCCAATGCCAAAATGAAACCCTTAGTTCTATGAAGAAGTTAGATTACAGGCCCATAGATTTAACTCTATTAAGCGCTCTATTTTCCTTTCTTGCACAACTGCCCTAGTTTAGCTCTCCTGCCTCCTCGGGCATGCTACTTCTTGTATAGATTGTGGGTTTCTTTCTGTTTAATTAAAGTTTACAGTGGGGGTCTCCCTGCTGTATTTTCTGTTAAAAAAAACCTGGAAAAAGTGCTCAAAGCCCCAAAACAAAGGAGGGCTGGGAATCATCAATCTCAGAACCCAAAATAAGGCTCTTCTCATCAAGCATGTGGACAAGTTCTACAACAAAAAAGACATCCCATCGGTCAAATCGATTTGGAATGCTCACTATCCACTGGACCAAGTCCCCCATGCAACTACTGATAGAGGATCCTTTTGGTGGAGAGATGTACTTAAACTTTGTGATCTTTACAGAGGAATTGCTGAGTGCAAAGTTGGTGATGGCTCCACGATCCTCTTTTGGTCTGACCTTTGGAATGGCAATATTTTGCAAACCAGGTTCCCATGACTCTTCTCCTTTGCACGGCACAAGAATATTTCTGTAGACCAGTTTCTGGCAAACAATACCCTGGAGGCCCAATTCTACCTCCCCCGCTCTGAGCAAGCCTTTCAAGAGTTCCAAAGTCTGCAAGACTTAATCCAAACTCTACAAGTCAATCAAACTTCAAAAGACTCTTGGCATTACATATGGGGAAGCAGAGTGTATTCTTCCTCAAAATTTTATAACTTTCCCTATAAGAATATACAGCCACCAGCTCCCTTCCTCTGGATTTGGAACTCCAAATGTTGCAACAAGCTCAGAGCCTTTTCATGGCTGCTCTTCATGGACAGATTGAATACAAGAAATATTTTGAAAAGAAAAAAGCAAAATCTTGAAGGAAATAACTATAATTGTGTCCTCTGTAGCAACAATATTGAAGAAACTGCTTCCCATCTTTTCTTCAGCTGTCCCTTTAGCCAAACTTGTTGGCAGCACCGTGGAATTAATTTGGATTTGACAAGAGAATTTTTCGAGATGATGCAATAGGATAAACTCAATCTCATAATCTTTTTTCACCATTGCGGCATGCGGCATGGCAAATTTGGAAGCAGAGAAATAACTTCATCTCTTGGAAGAACTCCTGTGAAGAAGCTAGGATTCAGGCTCATAGGTTCAATGTGGTAAAGCGTCCAGAGTTCCTTTCCTGTATAGTCCCTCTAGCCTAGTTCTTTTGCCTCTCCAGGGCCTGCTTTTGTGTAGGTCACCCTTTCTCCTGTTGTGTCGCCTTTGTACATTGTTGTTTCCCTTTTTGGTTTTAATAAAATTCACAGTGGGGGCCTCCCCTGCTGTATATTTCGCTCAAAAACAAGATAGGCCAGCAACCCCCAACACTGTTGGAATATCTATCGGTGTGTTTGGGACCGTGTCATCCACCAATGGAAGGTCCTCGTTGATCTGGTCCAAGCGGCTCAAGCACACCTTGTGTAGGATGATGATGATGAGCCTACACTACTCATGGTGCAATTTTGGCACTGAACAACGCTCCTGTGCCAACGTTGACAACCGTCCACCTCCATGAACCACGAGCTGGTATCTCGACATCGGTGCCACCAGCCATATGACGGGATGCAACGATCTCTTAACTTGATTGCGCGGTGCAATAGACCGTACAGTTCGGTGATGGCTTGCTCGTCAATCAAGATCCATGGTCGTGGCACAGTGTTGTTCGCGGGGAAGAGCGACGAGCACATGTCGCTCTCTGAAGTCTACTTCATCTTGCGCCAGAAGAACATCATCATTAACGTTGGCCAACTCGATGAATGTGGCTCACTAGTGAATATCAAGGATGGCGTACGACGCATCTGGGATCGACATTATTAATTCGATGTAAGAAGTGTTAGACACATGAAGCAACTAGCGTCATCTATCGACAATAAGTACCGGCGTCCGTCGGGTGTTGCCAGCGTGATGGGCTATAGAGGTCGCCGTGGCTGTAGTTGGGAAATCTTGGTGATGCTTCATGTAGGCGTCAGAGAGCTGCATCAAGCCACACACCATGTCCGGGTAGTCAAATTGACCGTACCGTGTTGAAACCCATTTGATTGTTACAAAAACTCGATCTGCACGCTGGTGTGTGTGTGTGTGTGGGGGGGGGGGGGGGTGTTAAGATAACCCCCGAGGCATTTTGCTAAGAAGACCTCACGCAGGTCAAGAAAACTCCCTGAACTCCTTCCCCACCGATACGCAATGGCATTGTAGCCCATGTGAGAACGACCATGACCAGGGCCGGACCGTAGACCTAAACTGATTTGACAGTAGCAGGCATGCCAATGCCACGTGTTGTCATTATGCTTTACCAGGAGGTAGACCATGCGTATGACATCGTGGTTGACCTTGGTGACAAGATGATGCTCTGCCACTTTGAGCCTTCCCATGAACTCCTCGACCGACAGTGTTGTCATGTCAAGGAGCGTCTCGACAGAGAGTTCAATTTGTGCACACTTGAGTGATACATCATACAAGTACTTGGCATCGTTGATCGGATCACCTAGGACCTCTAATTGGTGGACGGTCGATCGATTCGCTATCACGGAAGTAGATACTCCTTCCTCAGCTTATGGGCACTCGCCTTGCGGGTGCGATTAGAGGATGTGCCTTCATTGCCATCCTGTTGTCAAGCCGCTCTGTGCAGCCTAGATCCATAGCCTCCCAAAAGCCACATGCTTTGAGTATCATCTCCATCAGTACGCCCACATCCCTCACCGCCCGTTGTACCACTACCTCACTGCCTCCTTGAACACCCATAGGATAGGGCAGGTGAGGGAGTAGAAGTGCCATAACCCGCTATAGACCCCTACTGATAGTCTGATACTGATTGATAGGCCAGCAGCCCTCAACAGGTCACAGGAAAGTAGAAGTAGGAAACACTCACACAGTGGATTGGTGCCTGGAATGACAGTCTTTTCTGATTTTTCTCTTCTATATATAGGCAGCCGAGCTACAATTAGTCTGGTCATATCTCCTATTAAATGCTGAGAATAACTACTATCTATAGCCTATTACTCCTATTACTTGATGCTGGAATTTATCTAGTAAAGTCTATGAACCTATATAAACTTGGTTATTTCCAACATGCACAGTTTTCTGATGCACTTTCATGCGCAGGCAGAGGAGCAACTTATTCCTATTTTTCACGACAAAGGGATGCGACAACAGGTGAAAATTTCCGTCAGATACTCAGATAGTCTTTCTACTCTTTTCTGTTTATTTACCTGTCTCCTCTGTGCAGGCACTGTCTTCATATGTTTTTATAGCAGCAAACGTGATACTTCACTCAAGACAGTCTGTCCAGATATACCACCTGAACCAATTGCTTCCTCCGATACTGCCATTTTTAACATCCCATCATCACAGTTTACGCAGTTTTACTCAGGTAAAATCATGTAATTTGAAGTATCAACCACTGTGTAATTTGAAGTTTTGTTGAAACGTAGAAACTGAAGATCCATTTCTTATGCAGCTACTTGTCCATTCAGTGCTGACGAGGTTGTGGTCTACTCTGCGTCTTGAAACTTTAGAAGATGAAGTCTTTGAGAGGAGGTGCTTTCAAGAATTGAAAGATTATCTGGCAGAAAATTCTGACTGTGTTAGGTAATACACATACTAGGTTTTTCTTTTATAATAGTGGCCTTGGCTGTGCTGTCCTGACATATGGAGTTTGTCTGGATTCTGGACCTTGGTCTTGTTTCTTTACACATACTGGTAGAGCCCCGTTTGTTGATCCAAACCTCCAATTGTTTGGTAAACTACATTTGTTCCTCAAATGTCTGTAATTCCTGTCTTCTGATTTCAGGCTTAGAGTTTCAATCGAAGGTTTCCTTGATGTCTTTGATCCCAATGCATCTGGGACCCCTTCTGGAATATTTAGCGCCCGTCCTGAGGTTTATAAATATTCTCTACAATTAATAGTTCCTCATGTAAAACAATCTAGGACCATGTAGTTGTTTATTAAGGGGCACAACGATTGATGCCTCTATAATTCTGAGTATCTGTTGTCCATGTAGGTGTCTGACTTTGAATGTGTTCCAGTGTCAGTCATGGAGCGTGTGATTGAGTTCCTGAATGTAAGCACTTTGAACATAGACAAAGCTTTGCATCTGTGGAGCTGCAAGCTAAAACTTTGCTATTTCAGGATGTGAGGGAGGACTTGAGACAGGCTATAGCAAAGGATACAGTAACAATCAAGAATGAGGATCTCGCAGTGGGTGAGCGTTGCAACTTGGACAAGAGTGACGAGTGTGTGTCTGAGATGGTAAAAAGTGGTCAAGATGTACTGGATTTCCAGAAGAAAATAAGCCCCATAGGGACTCCGAGCAAGCATTGAACTTGAACGCCAGAGGTCATTCAGGCATTGGTGATGAAAACATTTCAAGAATAATTTCAGGTATTCATGCAAATTTGCTGGTGTCTATATTGTTGTGGGTTTATGATGACACATAGTCCTTACTCGATGATGGGCCTGTGGCCTATTGCGGTTGCGGTTGCAGAGATAGAGAAAGATGACCAAGTTTTCAACCTAGCACTACAAGCAAGATTGCAGGCTGCGGAAACAATCAAACAAAGCCGACAAGAACTGATTGTGGTGGCGTCGTTGGTGGACCGCATACCAAATCTTGCAGGGCTGACAAGAACGTGCGAGGTATTTTTCCATAATATAATTCCTGCGTATCTTGTGGGGGGGCTAATGCTATTACAATCTTGTGTGCTTACCTTACAGGTCTTCAGAGCAGCTGGTCTGGTTGTCGCTGACAAGAGCGTTCTTCAGGACAAGCAGTTCCGTCTGATCAGGTTTGGTTGTCTGCTTGATTGTTTGTTTTGCCTTAATAACATGATGAATGACGATGGCAGTTGATGATGGATCCTGCGCATTGCAGTGTCACCGCAGAGAAATGGCTGCCCGTGACGGAGGTCCCCGTGGGCAGCGTGAAGGCGTACCTGGAGAGGAAGCGGGGCGAGGGGTACTCGGTGATCGGGCTGGAGCAGACGGCCCACAGCAGGCCTCTGGATGGGTTCGTGTTCCCGGACCGCACGGTGCTGGTGCTGGGGCGGGAGAAGGAAGGCATCCCAGTGGACATCATCCACATCCTGGACGCGTGCGTGGAGATCCCGCAGCTGGGCGTGGTGAGGTCGCTCAACGTCCATGTCAGTGGTGCCATAGCCGTCTGGGAGTACACGCGCCAACAACGCAATCAGCGTTACTCTTCCTCCTAGCTTGTACTAGCTTGTTTTTTGTTCCATTGATCATTGACTAATGCTATTGCTGCTCTCTAATCCAGTTTTCCCTCAAGCCTCAATCAACTCTTTTAAGTAGATTCATTTCATTTGTCACCCTCCCTAGCCGGAACGGGTGGAGTTAAAAAAAAAATCCCTTCCAACCAAGACTGAACATGGAAGTACATTGGAGTCAAAAAATTTCCCCTCACACCAAGACTGTTCACCTCAGGAGCTAGAGCTTTGTGAGAGGAAGGAGGAAGCGTCAGAGCAGCACTGGCTTCATCAGAGTCGAATTTTCTCTCCTGGAGGTGAAAGTTTTAATGCACTCTAGTTAGGAGCTTAGGAGGTGAAAGTTTTGTCCACTGAGATGGAAACCAAACGGACCCAAAATCTACCAGAGAATCTATTTGATGCACAACTAAAATCGGCTGCTTCACTCACTTGTAGAACTGATTTACGGCTTGTCTACTTGCTTCGCTGGATCGACATCAGGAGAGTGGAGACTGCAGACTATTTAATTAAGTACAATACTTATTTATATAGAGGTCTACCGGAACTCTCGCTCTTTATTTTATTGGTACATGCTATAGTAGCATGTGTGTGTAAATGAAAAGATATCGCATGTCGGCATGTGTTTTGTTGTCTTTTTCAGTGCGCGCGTGCCTGCTCCTTGACGTCGTGCGCCTTGCCGTTGCCGGACTGCTGATCCGGCGCCTGCTGCTGCAGGTAGCGGTACATCCACGCCAGCACGGCCACCGCGGCCGTGCCGAACCCGCCTGACGAAACGAAGCCTGTCGTGAGCAGCGCCACCGTGATGGCCGCCGGCACCAGCACGGGGCTGAAGATGACCAGCAACGGCGTCGCCACGATGAGCGCCAGCACTGTGCCCGTCACCGCCAGCCCCGACAGCGCCAGCATGGTCGAGGCCGCCGTGGCTGAGGCTAGCGCCTTGGCCATGGGCGCCGACGACTGCTGCTGCTGCTGGCCGTAGTGGCTGGCGTTGTAGTCATCGTCGCCGTGGAGGCCCCTCATGTAGTTCTCTCCGACGGCGTCGGTATCGCTTCTTCTTCCTCCTTCACGATGGTGCGCTTCGTCCGCACGATGACCTCCGGTGGCCATACTACTAGCTATGGCCTGTTTCTCTTCTTTAATTGCAAATTGCAATACAAGAACACAATCGAATGAAAAGAAGTAGTACTTCCCTTCCTTCTAGTAGCTGGCTGCTGGATGATCCTGCTGAATCGAAAGCTAGTAGGGTGCGCGCGCATATATAGGACAGGCAGCACAGAGTGCACGGACATGGATACTGCTGGGAGGGAGACACGCGAGGGCGCCTCACCGACAAGTGGAGGGGTACGTGGCCACGTTTAAGCCTCCGCTCCTGCCGCGTGTCGTGTCTTCATATACCGGGGCTCCGCTTCATTCGGCATCTGACACTGAACTCCAAGCAAGGCCCACCAAGTTGGATTGTCTAACAGGCCGGCCGGTAACCCAAGCTAAGTGACCCCGACTTAAATTTAAGATGTCAAAAACATCTTAAATTTAATTAAAATTATATAAAAAATATGATATCAAAAAGATATATTATAAAAACATAATAATTAACAAAAACTCTAATGATACTTAGTTGCTATCATAATCATACAAGTTATTCTTGAAAATAATACAATAAAATCTAGCACAGTAAAATAGCCTAAAAACTAATTATTAATTATCACCTACTGGTTTATGAGGCCAATTGCAATAAAAACTTTTATATTCAAATAAACACTAGCAAAACGTGTCCGTACTTAACAAGTTTATCTATCATCGCTTGAGAAAACCAATCAGCAAACCAATCATTCATTCATCAACCATTCAGCAAACCATGCATCGTCTTGACGTCGTTGGTTGCGAGGTTGGCGTTGATGACGCCGAAGAGTGAGGCCAGCCATCTTGGCTAGTAGGCCTCGATCAGGCGTAGGCGTCGAGGCTCTCGCGGTGGTGGTGACCAACAAGCTGCGATCGACAAGCACAGCTGCAGGTTGACGCGGCTGTCGGCGGCGGCCACCGACTTGCATTGCAGGTGGCGTCCACCACGGTGGTTGCCACTGCCGCGCAAACACGGCGCTCCTTGTGTCTCCTTGTGGCAAGTTGTGGTTGTGACTTGTGAGCATATGGAATGGAAGGGAACACGCCACGGACATGGACACGGTCAGTCGGTCACGGTGGAGAAGTGTCAAGAAAAAAAGGAAACAAGATCTGTGTGCTACTCTATTTTTTTATGGGCTGGTCTTGTCTGGGCCGACAAAAAGTCCAAGCGGCGGCAGAGGCCCGGCCTCCTACTTATATGGGCTGAGCTTGGCTGGGCTGGCCCTGAGATTGAAGGAATTGCATCCTCCTGTCCTCCATTTCACCTCTCCCGTAGCTTCGCCTTAAAAAAAAAAAAAAAAAAAACTCTCCCGTCGCCCGTAGCCCGGACCGCCAGAGACATCATGAAGATGTCGTCGCGTTCGCGGCGGCGGTCGGCCCGGGCCCCCCTCCCTACCGCCGCCGAGCCCCCTCCCGGCCTCTTCCCCGCCAGGGGGGACCTTGTCCGCTTGCTCGCCGTCATATCCATCGCCGCCGCAGCCGCTTTGGTCTGCAGCGTCCTCAACCGCCGCCCTGAGCCCTTCTGCGACTCCCCCAAATCGCCCGATGACTTCGCCGACGGTACGGCCATCTCCTTGTACAGCTTCCTTCACTCCTCTCCTTGCTCGCTCGCTATTATGGTGCCAAAAAAAAAAAAAGCTAAGGGAAGGCATGCGCAGATTGTCAACCTTGCCCTCTGAACGGGCGATGTGCGGACGGTGAACTGGAGTGCGTCCAGGGGTTCAAGAGGCAAGACAAATCATGCATAGAGGATGGACTGCTCAGCCAAACAGCTAACAAGATTGTAATGCACTTTCCTTTTCTCTCCTTCTGATACATGTCGCATGCGTCCTCATCTACTAACGCTGTATGTACTGTACCCGCGTCGTCTTGTTCCTTCTCCTCTACAAATTAAGTCAGAGCTGCTACAGCTAAAGATATGCAATCAGCATGCTCGAGCTTTATGTGGCCAACCTGCCGAAATCCTGGTCTGTTTTCATCTCCTCTTCCACATCA
>CM039139.1:30844736-30868179 GCA_022036555.1 Microstegium vimineum | reverse complement strand
CTCTTCCACATCAACTCATGGCTTTCCTGTCCAAATCTCTTCAAGTATTTGCTAAGGCGGTATCTATTTCAATTCCAGTTTCAGGAGCATGATGTCTCAAATGCAATTGATCAACTCTTGTCAAGTATTCCTGCTGGCCTAACTGAGGATGGAATTCAACTTGTGAAAACTAGGGTGCTGGAGAGTTCTCGCGGCTTCTTTGACACAGCATTTGCTCCCAACAAGTATGCTATCTCACAACTCTCACCTCCCCACTGACACTACATGCTAGATAGCATGATGGATACTAAGGTTAACCCTTTAAATATTTCCATTTAGAATCAAAGTATTTAAATGCCCTGAGTTGATCGCGGAGCTTCATATGCCCCTGTCTTGTCGAGTTCACCAATGGATCTATAGAAATACCATCTCTGTGGCAACCTTTTGTATCCTGGTATGCTTCTACCATTGCTATCTTAGGTAGGCACACAACTTGTTTATAGTCAGCTCAAGTGATGATGGAACCCAAGTTTGCAGCACTGCTCTCGATACTGTGGATCATTTACAGGCGGCATGCATTGTCTAATAGAGCTGAACAAATATATGAGCAGGTATGATGTTTTATTTCACCATCCTTTGTTTAAGTTCAATGAAATGCTAATTGTTGCTTATATTTTCGTTACGCTGATGCAATCAGGGTGCTGTTGGTATGTCAAATATGTTTTGCTATACATCTCATGCATAACCATCCAACTAAATTTATTTTTATGTGATTTACCAAACATTTCCACCTCCTTTGCTTCTCAAGTGTGAGGGAGGTGGAGAAGGGTGACACTTTCTGTGCATCATAGAGTACTTCATTCAGTGTGTTGTTTACATTATTTGGTGTTGAGTTTTTATTTTGCAATAACTCCTTTTGGACCTTCTGGTATTTGTGCCTTTATCTGTTGTCATTCATCAGGTATGTGAAATCCTTGAAAATAATGCCGTAAATGCCAAGATTGACAACTCCAATTGTGAGCCTTGGGTGGTTACCTCTTGGCTCAGGGATCAACTGCTGGTTCCTCGAGAGAGAAAGAATGCTTTCTTGTGGAAGAAGGTATTTATTTCGCAATGTATGTCACCAAATAATTAGTACCCCCTTTATTCCAAATTATAAGTCATTCCAAAAATCTTGGAGAGTCAAAGCTTTTCAAGTTAGTCAAATTTGAGATGCTTTGTCTCTAAGATTCTTGGAATGACTTATAATTTGGGATGAAGGGAGTAGGTTTTCTTGGTTAGTGTCATCTAAATTATTTTGAATAAGAGATCGGATGCTATGTGGTTGATAGGGTTTAGGGGAGAGACGGCGAGTGATGTGCTACAGTACCCGTTGGTAATGTTCACGCCATGGCGACGACTAGGGCTGTGAGGGCGAGAAGGCTGGCCGGGGGGCCTTTGCCCACGACCGGGCAAGAGGGAAGGGATTTTCTTCTTAATTCTTGTTTGATTAGATTGATACATGTCCTCTCCTTATATAAAGAGGTTTACTTGACTCCGAAGCAAGGCTTACTTGACTTTTAAGCAAGCGACCCTTGTCTCTAATTAACCCTAACACTAACGGGCCATACCGTCCGACAAGACCCAATATGCCTATGACGTACTCTAACACTACACTACACTTGGACATGCAGCGAGCTGCAATCTAACCAAGTCAACTCAAACATAACACCTAAAAACAAACCTTTTACATCTCGACTTATTTTATTATTCTCAACCTGAATCGGACTCCGCATCGAAAGTGGACACCCTCCGCGTGCCAGACCTACACGTGTGCAGCCACCTAGATCCCATGGAAACTTCATTATCATTAGTTGCACGTGGTCTGGAACGAAGCGAAAGTGCCCCTCCGATTGGGTGAGATGGGCACAGCACCGCAACCCCTCAATGGTGACCCGTGACGAAAGGCGGCGGCGGCGCCTTGCGGGGCAAGGTTGCCAGTGTCCATTTGCGTTTGCCTCACCGATGGCCGCTGGTCGTGTCACGCCGAGAAAGGAGACTTGCGGTCTCACCGCCGTACTTGATGTTGTACCCCCCCCCCCCCCCCGCGCCGAGGTCGACCAATACCACTACCAGGCACGCCTCATGTTTCCGTGTCTTCTTGCGCATCACCGGCAGTTCCCGCCGCGCTAGGAGGCTGTGTGCTGCAGCCTGCAGCCTCCGCTGACACCTAGCGGGCACTCTCTCGCGCAATCTCCTTCCTCTTCTCAATCTGCAACAAGACTGAAATCTGGCATGACGGTTGTCGTCCCATAGCCAGACAAGCCGTAGGGGAACCCCAATGGTATGGTGGTTGTAGTGGTCGCCAATTGTCGGGATTCGAGGGCCTCTAGGCACGCCCAGAGAGGCACCACCTGTTGGGTGAGGTCGGACAGCACCTTGGCGATGGGATCCGGCAGCAGCTCATCGAAACCTGGCATCTCTGATACCAGGCCTATGACTACTCTAACATCAGAATTAAGAGCAAAAAAGTATGGAGTTACCATATTTGCAAAGTAATCTCTGGAGTATTTGCCATACTTAAGATAATATTTTTTCTATCAAATGTAATTACTTGTGACATTTACTAAAACAGTGCTTGTGCTTTCATATGCAGAGATAATTCATGAATCCTCGTATCTTGGATAGTAGTATAAAGTTATGGTTTGAGTCTTATGCTTATGAATATTATAGTAGTTTAAAACCAATGAGGCAATGACTGCTCTTTGCTGCCACTTTATTCAGCATACCCAATTTTTCTGTCCATGCGAGTGAAGAATGCTGTTTGAGACACAATTCTAGCATGCACATATTTGCTATTCGTTCTCATAATTATAAAGAATAATATACATTAATGAGCCTCTAAACTACATCAGAAGGTATCATCTATAGGAAACAAAAAATGATGTGTTCTTTTTTCTCATTTCTGTTTTGACATAGGTCGAAGAACTGATACTAGAAGATTCTCGAATAGATCAATATCCAAAGGTGATTAAGGGGGAGTCAAAAGTTGTCTATGAGTGGCAAGGTACCAATGCAGTTCCTTCTGTTTTTCCTTGGTGCAGTCTTTTTGGGTGAATCTGTGAACATAAGGGCAAGATACCTGTTCCATACTTTTATTTCTCACTATATATCCTTTAATTTGCTCTCTACCTTTGCAGCAAGTGGCTCGCTTAGTGCAAAGATTAAAAAGGTGCAAGGCGCAAGGGTTAAGTCAGGAACTGGTTTAGGTGCCATAAAACTTGGGGAAGAAATGGGTGCTTGCTTGGGTGAGGTGAGGGAGCAGGGCTCGTCCTCGTGTGATTTAACACGCGAAGAAAGAAGTAAGGCCAAGCTCACGTGCAGTGATTAGGTTAGCCTCTGGTCTCTGGAGTGAGATACAAGTGCTTCTCAAACTAGTCTGATATTATTGTTGTAGGAGTATATGATAGGCGTAACAGGTATCGCCGATCATCGCCGTCACAGTCAAACTGTGTTGTTAGGAATCTGATGTTTGCCTTCTGGCAAACTGTGTTGTTGCAACTAAAATAGAACGGACGGACAAACAGCTCAAGTCAAGCAGTGTCCTTTAATTTGGTAATCCAATTGGAGATATTTGTATGCAGGAGCTTTCATTCGTCCTTTTGAAACTGATCTTCAAAATGCATGCATGGGAGGACAAGAAGGGCAGTGTCTACTGATGGATCGATGAACGAAGGTCACTTGAAGATGCTGCTGAGGGAGCAATCGTCGTGAACACGCCAGATGGTCTCACCGAGGAGGTTGGCGACGGAGAGGACGGTGAGCTGCGGGAAGCTGTGCAGGTGCTGCACCGGCACGGTGTTGGTGATGATCACCTCCTGGAAGAGGCCGCTGGAGAGCCTCTGCAGCGCGGGTGGGCTGAAGACCGCGTGTGTGCTGCAGGCGTACACGGCTCGCGCTCCCTCCCTGTGCAGCAGCTCGGCGCCCTTGGAGATGGTCCCGGCCGTGTCGATCATGTCGTCCACCATGACGGCAACCTTCCCCCGTACGTCACCGATGAGGTTCACCACCTCTGCCTGGTTGTGTCCCTGCCGCCTCTTGTCGACGATGGCCAGCGGCGCGTCGGAGAGCTTCTTGGCGAAGGCACGCGCCCTGGCCACCCCTCCCACGTCCGGCGACACCACCACCACGTCGTTGGGGCAGATGGTCTTGCTGGCCAGGTAGTCGAGGATGACGGGCTGGCCGTAGACGTGGTCCACGGGGATGTCGAAGTAGCCGATGGACTGGCCCGAGTGGAGGTCGCAGGCCAGCACGCGGTGGGCGCCGGCCTCCGTGATGAGGTTGGCCACCAGCTTAGCGGCGATGGACTCGCGGCCCTGCGTCTTCCTGTCGGCCCTGGCGTAGCCGAAGTAGGGGATGACGGCGGTGATGTTCTTGGCGGAGGCCCTCCGGCAGGCGTCGATCA
Organism: Microstegium vimineum; assembly: GCA_022036555.1. NCBI lineage: Eukaryota > Viridiplantae > Streptophyta > Magnoliopsida > Poales > Poaceae > Microstegium > Microstegium vimineum. Next base: position 30,863,756 of record CM039139.1, on the reverse strand, counting down.
TGACGAGGAGCTCCATGAGGTTCTCGTTGGCGGGAGGGCAGGTGGGCTGCACCAGGAACACGTCGCAGCCGCGCACGCTCTCCTGCAGCTGCACGTAGATCTCGCCGTCCGCGAACCGCTTGATCTTGATCTTGCCCAGCTCCATCCCAAGGTAGCACGCTATCTCCTGCGCCAGCAACGGGTTGGCGCTGCCAGAGAAGATGCGCAGACGGCCGCCGCCGCTACTTGTGTTGGGGAATGGCAGGGACAAGGACGGAAGGGAGCTGCTGCCGTCGTACCCGTACATGCTGCTGCTGCTGCTGCACATGATGGCTGCTGCTATGTGGCCGTGGCGCCGAGGACGAGGACGGTGGTTGGGGAAAAGTGACGATGGCCAGGCGCAGCAGGCTCCGGCGGCCATGGAGCAGGACGCACTGGCTCCGGCCATGCTTCGGTCACCAGCAACCAGCAGTCAGCAGCCCATCGGCGATCGAATCAACTCAGCACTCGCCCCCTTGTTGCTTCATCCCGTTGCTCTGTCATGGTCCGCATGCCATGCCCACTGCGCTCGGCTCCGGAATCTGGATAAGACGACCGACGAGAGGTCAGAGAGGGAGAGACAACGATCTACAACAGTTTATGGGCTTTTTCTTCGGCCCAGCTCAGGTAGCACATTCTATTTCCTTCTACTAATAATCTTCAAAAGAGAGAGAGAGAGACGGAAGGAACATAGCTTACTACTTGTACTGCATGCTTCATAATTTTGTGATCCTTGACTGTATCACTTAGACGGAAGGAACAATTCTGATCTATTAATTAGTTCATGTTCCAACTTTCTATGCTATGTGCAGATCTAGAATTTGCATAATTTATTGATTATTATGCTGAATTAGTTCTAAATTCCTTGGTTTTGTCCCTAATTTTGAGCTGTAGTTTTCGTGCATGTTTGCAGAGAGTACTAGTGCAGAGTTTGCTAGAATGGAGGGTGGGGAGAAGACCACACCACCAGTCTAGCTAATTGGGCCACTCAAGATTGTGGTGGGAACAAGTCTTAGTGGTTGCTTACCTAAAATTACTACAGGAGTGCAGTCCTTGGTTTACTGTTTATGGGGCGAGCGGCCTCATAAATGACTACCATGCTGGTGAAGACATCATATGTGGTTGATTTTATTTTCTGCGGCAATAGATTGAGGACGCGGAGCTAGTAGTGAAATTATGGGAGAAAATGGGCCCAGTAGTATCAGACTTATGTAACAAAATAGAAAGTCATAGGTATAACTGGACTTTTTATGACGAGCGGCTTCGTAGACAGGCTGGTGAAGACGCTACATGTGGTTGAGGCCATTTTCTACATGTGGTTGAGGCCATTTTTATGCACGGAGCTGGGAGCGGAATTAAGGGGAAAATGGACGTTTTGTATCATACTTACGCAAAAAAAAGGAAGTCATATGTATGACCGGAGTTTTTATAGGACGAACGGCCTCGTAGATCGCTACTAGGCTGGTGAAGATATCAGATGTGATTGAGGCCATTTTGTGTAGCCATAGATGGGAGGACGCAGTGTGGAGAGCGAAATTATGGGTAAAAATGGGTTCTGTAGTACTCCCTTCGTCTCAAATTATAAGACGTTCTAAGAATCTTGGAGAGTCAAACTTTCTCAACTTTGACCAAAATTATATGTTAATATAATAACATTTATGATATCAATTAAGTATTATTAGATTTGTTATTAATTATATTTTCATAACATGTCTATTTAATATCATAAATCTTTATAGTTTTCTCTATAATTATTGGTCAAACTTAAGATGCTTTGACTTTCCTAGATTCTTGGAACGTCTTATAATTTGGGACGGAGGGAGTATCATACTTATACAGACTTTTTACGGGCGAATGACCTCATAGATGACTAAAAGGATAGTGAAGACGCTAGATGTGGTTGAAGCTATTTTCTACGGCTATAGATGAGAGGACGTGGAGCCGGTAGCGGAATTATGGGGCTTTTGTGCCGCGCACAAGAGGTGGGTGGAACGGAGGTTGTCGGTGGCAGTTCCGTTGAGGTGTGGGGAGTGCGTGCTGCTTCTCATTGTGCCGTGGTGCCGTACACAAGTTGGTTGTGGAGCGGATCTTCTTCGGCGGTAGTCTCGGCGAGCTGTGTGCCGTGGTGGGCGTTGATTGGAGGGCAGACGCCGATTGGATTAGGTTGTTGCTTTATAGTATAGTTTTCCAGATGGGCCGCCTGGTACGGCGGGGTACGCCGTGCCATGCCTATTAGTGCCACTGTGCTCCTCTCTCGGCCCAGGCATGACACTATAGGCGCTGGAGCGTGCCGTGTCGTGCCACGGAGCACGGCGGCCCGCAGTGCCCATGTCGGCTCGTGGCGTCCGTGGCTACAAGAGAGGTGCCAAGGAGCTCTGAAAGGATCTAGATGCCCAAGAGGGGGGGGTGAATTGAGCTTCTTTTAAATTTCTAAAGCAATATTAAAACCTAGTGATGCCAATCATCCCCTAGTGTCTACCGCAATGTGTACCCTAACTAGAAAGCAATAGCAAGCCAATGAAAGGAAAGACAACCTATGCAATTCTAGTAGGAATTGAAAGAACAAGGCGGAAAGTAATGCAAGTAAGTAAAGAGCTAAGGATAGAGAATTGTTGACACGCGATGTTTTCCCGGGGTATCGAGGTGTCGACACACCCCCTAGTCCTCGTTGGAGCACCTCGCAAGGTATAACTCCCCATCTACCCGTGCAAGGGTAGAGTGCTCTCTATGGGCTGATTCTTCGCCACTCCGGCTCGGTGAATCGCCCACAACCGATCACAGAAGCTTGGAGAAGAGCCGCCAACAATCTTCCGCCGATCACTTCCTCCGAACACCACTGAACCATCTAGGTGCTGTCGAACACCAAGAGTAACAAGAACAAGACCTTCACTTGACCAACTCAAGGCTAGGAAGGTGGATGGATGCACACAAGTCACTCCTAATCACTCTAGGAGGGAAGAACAAGATGAACTCTCACAAATCTCTCTCTCACTAGGCACTTGGCTCTCCAAGAAGTCTCTCAAAGGTTCCTCAGGTGAAAACAATGGCCAAGAGAGCTCACTTGGACGAGGAGGGCAACTATAAATAGTCCCCACCTCCAAAACTAGCCGTTTCTTACTTTTTCTCTTTTCTGCGAAAGCACCGGACTAGTCCGGAGCCTCACCACTGGGCCATTACTCCTGGTCCGGAACATGCAGTCCAAACTATGACGGAACCGCCCAGATTATAAGAGATCAAGTGCTAATGTAGCTGACTTAACTACCATTTAAAACACTTGAGCTCATATAAACCCGGTAGTCCGGAAATCTCGAAGGATTTCTTACATCAACTCAGGATCGCGTACATTCAGGGATACACATTCGAGTGAGTCACAGATCAACCGAAAAAAAAACTTAAAGTACGAAATAAAGTTATTACAACACTTTGTTCCAAATACAAGTGGTACTTACGCCACAACACTTGCGGCCAAATAAAACATTGTTTGAAACTAAACTTGAAGTTTTTAAAAGACAGGGGTGCCCACAATGTCAGGTCCAACAACAGCAAAAGGTGAGCTTGTAGAAGACCTTGCCCAAGGCCTACTCATCTTCTCCGTAGAAAGGATAGAGACAGTGCTTACAATAGCTGATGTATACTTGGCCATCTGCAACAACGGGATAAACCCTGAGTACGGGAATGTACTCAGCTAGACTTACCCGTCTAACTGGAAATAAAAGACTCCAAGGATATGCATGGCTGTATTTGGAGTTGGGTAAGCTTTACTTTGCGAAAACGCTTAAAATTAAAGGAGTTTACTTTAATGAGACGATGAGCAATCATCTTTTATCCTACTAATTATTTCTAGGTTAATGCATCTACACTAGAGCACACACTTGATTCTACTCAAACAATATAGTAACATATATCCAGTTCCTTCATCAACATTTTAGTAGAACCATTAAGATGTCACATGGAGTTGTACCGTGGTGAAGCTCAGCATAATCCCCCATATCCAGTGGGGGGCGGCAATTCGAATCGATATACACCAGCTGGTCAGATTACCTTTAACACACGCCCATACTTTCCCCGTCGGGTCAGCATTAGGTTACCGCTCAACAAAGTCCAGGTGGTAATCGACGCGGGCTCGCATGGGTCCACCCCAATTGTAGAAAATAGATGGCCACCACGGGGCAGATCATGCCTACAGTCTAGAGGGGTGCTCACAGCTGAGCGAGCTCCGGCCCGGACAGTGTTTACTCGGCTTCGGGGTCGACACTCCCGACGGCCCCTATGTGAAAGGGCGCATTCAAAGATGTAAGAGGGCCACCATCGTGTACAAACCTACACGATCCAACGGACGGACTGCCCCCAAGTCTAAACCACTTGGTGCACTTGCCTTCCAGTTGACCGTATTTCATTACTACCATAGGTTCTTTCCACGATAGCGAATATAGCCAACCGTGATAGTATTACCCACAAGGGATAATACGAAACATAAAAAGAAAGGTAACCATTATTCTAAGCATGCTAAGCGGTTGCTTTTACTTTATTATTAACAGGGTAACAAGGTAGGTAAAACAAGTATCAAGGATGGTAATGCATCAATTTGGGATTCAAAACAACTCCTATTACCTAATGCATCACAGTATAAAATACTCAAGTAGATTAATTGTAAAAACTGGGAGGCTTAAGAATGCTCCGGGGCTTGCCTTGAGAGAAGGTGGAGGGTTGGTGGTCAGGGCACTCAGGAAGGTTAGTGTCGAGCTCTTGGTACTCCTCGTACAGCTCCTGTACCTCCTGGACTTCGGTCTCTGTGGGCTCCTGGTGTTCCTCCACGGATCCTAAATGATTGCAATGCATAGATAAATAACTGAAAGGTGCAGGGATGATGCTTGAACAAGATTTAACACACAACAGAGATTCTAAGCATACCCCCAAGAAAACTACCACAAGGCTACTAAGGCTCGAGCTACTAGGTAGCAGGACACAATAGGCTATACTTATTCTAAACAGAAACTAGCAACAAGACTTTACTAACTCTAGATAAAAACACACAAGCAAGGCATACCACTGAAAACAGAATAGGAAACCATTTTGGGAACGGGCTCGAGGCACGCAGAGGCACTCGAGGCAACTGACGGGCGTGACCCTCGATTACTCGAGGATGACCCTCGATTACTCGAGGTCCAGCGACCGTCGATCGAAAACAGAGAACAGTGCAGATCGACGTTTTCTCGCCGATGGTGAAGTCTTCGGCGGTAGGATTGGCTGTGCTAGGCTCGGGATGACTTACGCGCATCCACTGGTGGTGTTGGTTGAACTGGCGCGATCGTGAAGAGGGGTCGACGGTGTGCGTGGTGGCGGCGCAACACGGCGGTGTTACACGGCGAAGTGATCGTCGGCAAAGCGATCATCAGCAAAGCGAAGCTCGGCGCTGGGGTGCGTGAGCATCGTGGTGAGGTGGCGAGCGCGGCTCGAGGGCTAACTGAGCCAGAAAGGCTCTGTGGAAACCGGTCCACGTGCAAGCTCCGCGGCGGCGGCAATGGCGCACGGCCAACGGTGCTGTGACGACATGAGTCGAACTGAAGCTAGGGGGACGGCGTTCTCACCTTGGTTAACTCCGGCAAAGCTTCCACGAAGATGGAGGCGTCGGAGACGAGACGGTGAACGGCGAACGCGGGTTGATCGGTGCGGTGGCGACTCGGAGTCGAAGAACGGCGAAAGGCGTTCCAGTGACTGGAGCCTGCGGCTGATGAAACAAGGCGAGCAGCGTGTGTGCGGGGAAAAAGCGAAGGCTAGGGCGAGAGGGATTGAGCAAAGGAACTCGGGTGGTGGTGGATTTGAGAAGAAGGCGCTTGCGGTGCTCGGAGCTCTCGGCGCAACGAAGAACAGAGAACTGCGAGCGATTGCGCGAGTGCGGATGAGTGTGGGAGGTGGTGGAGGTATAGGCGCTCCTCTTTGCTTGGTCATGGCCGACCGGCGCTGCTAGAGGGGACGTGACGCGATGTGTGGTGGTGGCAGCGGCGCTGGCGTGCTTGCGGCGAGCGGCGCAGAGCGGATCACGACTTGGTCGACGCGCCGTTAACGCGGATTCGCGCTTGACTGCGAAAGAGACAAGGCGGGGCGCTGATCGGACGCGGCACTGCGGCGGCGTTATTGCGAAACGACGGCGCGGCACGCGGCAGGGCGGCTGACAGGTCTGCGGTGGCGAAGCAGGACGTCAGCGGTGGAAAAGCGGAGCCAACTTGGTCCTAGCGCCGTTAACGTGGATTTGAGCGAGACGGGGCGATCGGCGACAGCGATGTCGGCGCAGGGCCGAAGCGGCGGTGATGGCGTGTTCCACTTCCGTGGTCAGGCATTGGCGGCCACGCGACGGATGACTCCGACGTACGGCTCAGCCGCGGTCGGGTGAGTGCGCGCGAGCGTGCGTGACACGTGCGTGCGGTCGAGCGTGCGGGAGAGGGTCGATATCGAGGGTAGGGTCGATCGGCAGATCGAGCCTCCGACTCGGTCGAGCCTTCAGTGCGGGGTCGTTCGTTCCAAGCCTCAGTCCGTCATCGAGGGGTAAAACTCGAGGGGTAGAGGTCGATGGCGAGGCGGCGTCGATCGACTGGCCGATCGAGCCTCGGGTTCGGTCGAGCCTCTGGCCTGGGGTCGTTCGCTCGGACCCTCAGTCCGTCATCGAGCCTATCGAGCAGTGGGGTCGAGATCGAGGGGTGGCACTCAGCCTGTCTCGATTCTGATTCCCTTTTCCATTTTCTTGTAAGACAAAACTAAGCAGGGTAACTAGACATAAACAAACCACACTTTTATTCTAAGCAAAGCAAGGTTTAACTAAACAGGTTAAACACAAGATTAAGCACAAAACGCTTATTCAATTCTAGTTTCAAAACATATAAACACACACATGAGATGATAGCATATGCAAACATGAATGAATGACATGATGTGCTTAGTGGCTAATGATGATCCTAATGCAAGCTTGACACAGGGTGTCACAGCCCTTCCCCCTTAACGAAATCTCGTCCCAAGATTTGAGTTTTAGTACCATTTATTATAAAAGACGGGGTAGTTTGCGATTAGGTAGGCTTCGGTCTCCTAGGTTGCATCATGGAGACCATGATGACTCCAGAGAACTTTGAACGTCTTCACTTCTTGATTCCTGGTGACTCTTGTCTTTGTATCCAAGATCCTTTCTGGTTCTTCAATGTATTCCAAGTCTGAGCTGATCACGATTCTGAACTTGGAACAGATTCCTCTTCTGGAACTCGAAGACACTTCTTGAACTGTGATACATGGAACACTGGAAAGATAAAACTCATCTCTAGGGGTAACTGTACTTGATAAGCGACCTTGCCTTTCCTTGCGATGATCTGATAAGGTCCAACATATCGGGGTGCTAACTTATTCTTAACTCCAAAGCGACGAACGCCTCTCATTGGTGATACCTTAAGATACACATAATCACCAACTTGAAACTCCAAAGGTCTCCTTCTTTGATCTGCATAACCTTTCTGTCGAGATTGAGCTGCCTTGATATGTTGTTGAACCATGCGGACTATTTCTTCTGCCTCTTTCACATAGTCCGTACCATAGAATCCCTTATCTCCTGTTTCAATCCAATTTACAGGGGTTCTACACTTGCGTCCATACAAAGCATCGAACGGTGCCATCTTAATGCTTTCTTGGTAACTGTTGTTATAAGAAAACTCAGCCAAAGGTAACCATTTCTCCCATGATCCTTCTGCTGAAACAACACATGCTCTCAACATGTCTTCCAACACTTGATTTACTCGTTCCGTTTGTCCATCTGTCTGAGGGTGATAAGCGGAACTTCGAATCAACTTGTGTTCCCAACTCTTTATGTAACTGCTCCCAAAAATGAGCGATAAACTGTGATCCTCTGTCGGATATGATGGTCTTAGGAATACCATGCAACCTTAAGACATTCTGAACATAGAGCTCTGCATACTGATGTGGTCGATGTGTAACTTTGACTGGTATGAAGTGAGTGACTTTTGTTAACCGATCAACGATAACCCATATCGAGTCGTTTCCTTTCTGAGTAGCAGGCAAACCTGTGATAAAGTCCATATTGATATCTTCCCACTTCCACTCAGGGATAGAAAGAGGTTGTAACAACCCGGCAGGTTTCATGTGCACTGCCTTGATGCGACAACACGTATCACACTTTGCGACATATTCTGCGATATCCAACTTCATCTTAGACCACCAAAACCTTGTCCTCAGGTCTTGATACATCTTACTGCTACCAGGATGAATCGATAACCTTGAGTTATGCGCTTCATTGAGAATCCTTTCTCGCAAGACTTGATCCTTAGGTACTACCAAATGCTGATTGAACCATAGGACTCCTTTCTGATCCACTTTGAAATTCAGAGATTCACTGGTTTTCAACCTTTGTTTGATTTGCACAAGCTCTTCATCCGATTTCTGTCCTTCAATAATATCACTATCCAAGGTACACTGGATAACAATATTATTTATGACCGAAGGGTGCATTAGATCAAAACCATCTTCTAACAAGGGTTGCAACAAGTTGCAATGAGATTTGCGGCTCAAAGCATCTGCTACAACATTTGCTTTTCCAGGATGATAATGCACTTCCAAGTTATAATCCTTGATTAACTCCAACCATCTTCTTTGCCTCATATTCAATTCAGACTGGGTAAACAAGTACTTCAAACTTTTATGATCCGTGAAGATGTGGCACAGATTACCCATCAAGTAATGCCTCCATATCTTCAAAGCATGCACAACTGCTGCTAACTCCAAGTCATATGTCGGGTAATTCTCTTCATGAGATCGGAGTTGTCGTGAGGCATAAGCAATGACTTTTCCATTCTGCATTAGCACACATCCTAATCCAATAGTTGATGCATCACAAAACACATCAAAAGGTTCCTCCAAATTTGGTTGTGCTAAAACTGGTGCAGTTGTCAACAGTGTCCGCAAGGTACGGAAAGTTGTTTCACAATCTGCGCTCCATTCAAACTTCTTGTTTTTCTGTGTTAACCTCATCATAGGCTTAGCTATCTTAGAAAAGTCCGGAATAAAACGACGGTAGTATCCAGCCAATCCTAAAAAGTTGCGAACCTCATGCACGTTAACGGGTGCTTTCCAATTAATAACTTCTTGCACCTTCGAGGGATCCACTGAGATACCCTCAGCTGATAAGATATGACCCAGAAAAGGTACTTTGGTCAACCAAAACTCACACTTGCTAAACTTGGCATAAAGCTTATGCTCTCTTAACCGTTTCAACACTACTCGCAGGTGGTCTGCGTGATCCTTCTCATTCTCTGAATATACCAGGATGTCATCGATGAAAACTACCACGAACTTATCCAACTCTTGCATGAACACAGTTCATCAAGTACATAAAATGCGCAAGCGCATTGGTCAATCCAAAAGACATCACTAGATATTCAAAGAGACCGTATCTTGTGGAGAAAGCGGTTTTGGGTACATCTTCTTTTCTGATCTTAATCTGATGATAACCAGATCGTAGATCTATCTTGGAGAACACTTTAGCTTTAGACAACTGATCAAACAACAGATCAATCCGCAGCAACGGATATTTGTTTTTGATGGTAACTGCATTGAGAGGGCGATAATCCACGCACATTCTTAAGGTTTTATCCTTCTTTTTCACAAAGATGGCGGGACATCCCCAAGGTGAACAACTTGGTTGGATCAAACCTTTTTCCAGCAACTCCTGGAGTTGTTTCTTGAGTTCGGCTAACTCGTTGGGTGGCATCCTATATGGTCTCCTAGATATAGGTGCTGTTCCTGGAGCTAGCTCTATAGCAAACTTGACATCTCGATCTGGGGGTAACCCTGGGAGATCATCTGGAAACTCACACACTACAAGAATCTTATCCAACAACTCTGCAGTGATAGTAAACATGACTCCAAGCTGATTTGAGTTCTTAGGTAAGAAGATTCCAAAGGTAACTCCATTCTGTGGGTTGGTGATAGATACTGCTCGTTGGGCGATATCTAGATGCACTTTCCAAGCTTTCATCCATTCCATCCCAAGGATTACATCTAGACCTAGCTCAGGTATTACGATGAGGCTGACATGGATCGATGTCGTCCCCATGGTAATTTCTACATCCTTTACCATCTTACAAGTATATAGGACAACTCCTGCTGCACTAATCTGATACTCCTTTTCCAAATCTACCACCTTCTGTTGAATTCGCAACACGAAGTTCCCACTAACGAATGAATGCGATGCTCCAGAATCAAACAAGATAACTGCAGGACATTGATTAACAAGAAACGTACTAGCCGTGATGGGCTCACCTTCTGGTACTTCCTCCAAGGTTGTATGATGAACTTTCCCCTGTGCGAGGCTGCTGGGGATAGCTGAACTGCCTTCTGGGCTTCGTGCAGAAGCGAGAGAGGTGACATGATTGTCTGCAATTGAAGCACGGTCCTACCACAGATGGCATCTTTTGACTTCCAGCTGCAGGTGCTGCGGCTTTGCCCTTATTCTGCTGCAGAGGCACAGTAAAGGGTCTCTGATAAGCGGGACGAGCACGAGCATTGGTCATCTTCCCTTGAGGTGGTCGGAAATGTGCACCAACTTGTGGTGGACGAAACACTAGCCTTGAAGCACTGGGACCTCTACTCTTGTGAGATCCTCCTTCTGGGATGCGACGACGCGTTTCTGCAAACAACCTGTTGTCATTGGTCTCTTGATTCAAGCAGTCGCTGATGAAGTCACTGAAGGTGATGCGGTGACTGTTTCCCATCTTGGACAAAAGAGCGGCGTTCATACCCCTCTTAAAGCTAGCGATCTTCTTGGCGTCCGTGTTGACAAAGTCACTGGCATAGCGAGCTAACTTGTTGAAACTGCTGAGGTACTCTGTCACTGTTCTGGTCCCTTGGGACAGCCTCATGAACTCGGTAAGCTTCATCTCCATCACACCGTCTGGGATGCAGTGACGGCGCATAGCTATGGAGAACAACTCCCATGTAACTGCAGTACCGGCAGGTAGATTATCACGGTACTGGGACCACCAGATACTCGCTGGTCCTTCCAGCCTGTGCGCGGCATACTCCGCCTTCAACTCCTCCGTTAGACGTAGAAGCCTAAACTTCTGCGTCATGGAGTGCAGCCACTCATCTGCTTCCAGCGGTTCGGAAGCTTCCTTGAAGATAAGAGGGTGAGTGTCCATAAAATCCTTATAAGAACTGTACTGGTTAGGTGCGGCCCCCTGCTGTTGTCTGTGCTACTGAGCTGTGTTGGCAGCGATGTTGCGCAGAGTTTCATTCATCTGCCGCTGCATTTCTTTGACACTTCTTTGGCTCTCCAAGAACCGGCCAAAGAACGCTTCTGGTGTCATTGCAGGTGGTGGTGGTGGTGGCAAGTCCTCTCTCTGGGATGCCTCTCCATCACCCCGGTTGGTGCGACGAGTGTTAGCCATCATCTGTATAGCCCATTAACAAGCAACAATCAGATGATGATACATTGAATGATGAATAAATATTGTGCTGTACAAAATGTAACATTAAGCACACGACCAGATATAGTTATTCATCTTTCCACATATCATCACAGAATTAATTGCTCATCATAAACATACAAATAACATTCCAAATTCGTCGCCAGAACAACGCCTGGACTTAATTCCATATTTGGCTTACACATAACGAAGATCCAAATTTAATAGAGTCTTAAACAACACCAAGATACAAAAGCTCCTTGCGCGGAAGATCAACTCCTAAACTAGCACTCAGAAACCGTCGGAGTAGTTGTGCTCTCCGATGTTGTCGTCGAGGTTGTCGTCGTAGAAGGGCTCGTCGGTGAAGTCCTCGTTAGGTGGGTCAGGACCAAGGATCACTCCATCCTGCGGCTCTAGCTCCTCAGGTACAGGTGCTTTGGCGGCTTCAGCTGCTGCTGCTGCCTACTGCTGATGGAGGGCGTGGAAAGCCTCGTGCAGGTTGTTGATGTACTCCTGCTGTCCATTGAGGGTTCCCTCCAACTCTGCAACTCTAGCCTGCAGATCTTCTGACTCGGTCCAAGCTTCATTCCTGGAGTTGGTGGCATCGAGAAGCAACTGCTCACTGACCACACGAGCGGTGATCTCCTCCTCCAACTTGGCCTGAGCCTGATTGTGTTCCAGAGTCATCTGAGCTAACTCTGCCTGAAGGGTCTCGACTACTGTCTCGAACTCCTGCTGCAACTGGCGCTTGCTCTCCATCGTGGCGCTGTGGATTTTTGCAACATCTGCCAGACTGCGCTCCAAACTCTCACAAGTGCTTAGAAGAGCTCCAGTGGCACCCATGGCTGGGGTTTCACAAAAGAAAAGCTCCTCTTCGCCTCCTGTCAGAGCTGTCTCCTTAGTCTGCATCCAATCCATAGGAAAAGCTAATCCACGTGGGAACACTCCTGGCCATGCGTCTGCAAGATCTGTTGGAAAACGAGCGATGATGTCCTTTAGCACCAGATATGCTGCCCTGTTGGCTCCATCTTTAGCACAAGCTCCCTTGGTAACGATCGCCCATCCTTACCAGTCGGGCCTTCCTTCCAAAGCTTCTACTCTGACCTCAACTTGGACCAATGAATCTTGACCATACTGCTGCTTCTGCCAAGAGTACTTGGTTTCACTGCCCTCAGAATACCCAATGGCGTGCAAAACTCACCAAAGGATAGTTGGCAGCCCAAAGTACGTCAAAAACTTTCCCCTGGTCATCTTCCTTGCCAAAGGGTGACGAGGGACTCCTGCTCCTCTGGTTGCTTTCCTAGCGGTCAGATGGGTACGAGGCATCTGAAGAAAAAGGGGTTTCGACTCTCGTGAGATAGGTATAAGTTGGTCATTTTTATCAAAAGGGGATGATTACAATTTAAGGGGAGGGATGACATGATACAAGAATATAAACATGATGGATGATCGTAACTACGTTCTTACTCAACTAGAATGACTCGTAAGTCCTAACGTTCTAGTCGGTGGCAAGGCGATCTCTCATTACGCAGTTATTCGTTCTACACGGTTGCGTAGTTAGTGTACCTGCAGAAAATTCATTTCAGCCCAAAGAACAAAACCCAATGCAGAAAAATCACCGGGCACTTCCTGATATGTACCAAGTACGTACCAGTTAGATACCAAAACCTTATGCACCAAGCTCGGAAAACCCACCCAGCATTTCATACTTCTCAGATATGTCTGCGTGAAAGCTCACATATCCTGAAGTATCAAGATATCACTTCCCTTGACCAACGGTTGGAAGGTCTACTCTCCCATCTCACAAATAGTTTTAATGCAAGTTTTCGAACCTAGTATCATTCTTCCCAAGAATGATATCCCGGCAAATTACAAAGATCCAGCATGAGCAAAACCCGGAACCAAGTTAGTATAACTAAGCCACCTGATTTCCTAGTATAGGGCTTAAGGACTAGACTCTGGCACCCAAGTTTTCGAAAGTAGTTTATAAAAATAGTTTTGAAAATACCAGTTTAGTTGAAAAGTTGCTCAAACGAATGAGGATACCTGAATAATGCTCTGATACCAGCTGTGACGGAACCGCCCAGATTATAAGAGATCAAGTGCTAATGTAGCTGACTTAACTACCATTTAAAACACTTGAGCCCATATAAACCCAGTAGTCTGGAAATCTCGAAGGATTTCTTACATCAACTCAGGATCGCGTACATTCAGGGATACACATTCGAGTGAGTCACAGATCAACCGAAAAAAAAACTTAAAGTACGAAATAAAGTTATTACAACACTTTGTTCCAAATACAAGTAGTACTTACGCCACAACACTTGCGGCCAAATAAAACATTGTTTGAAACTGAACTTGAAGTTTTTAAAAGACAGGGGTCCCCATAATGTCAGGTCCAACAACAGCAAAAGGTGAGCTTGTAGAAGACCTTGCCCAAGGCCTACTCATCTTCTCCGTAGAAAGGATAGAGACAGTGCTTACAATAGCTGATGTATACTTGGCCATCTGCAACAACGGGATAAACCCTGAGTACGGGAATGTACTCAGCTAGACTTACCCGTCTAACTAGAAATAAAAGACTCCAAGGATATGCATGGCTGTATTTGGAGTTGGGTAAGCTTTACTTTGCGAAAACGCTTAAAATTAAAGGAGTTTACTTTAATGAGACGATGAGCAATCATCTTTTATCCTACTAATTATTTCTAGGTTAATGCATCTACACTAGAGCACACACTTGATTCTACTCAAACAATATAGTAACATATATCCAGTTCCTTCATCAACATTTTAGTAGAACCATTAAGATGTCACATGGAGTTGTACCGTGGTGAAGCTCAGCATAATCCCCCATATCCAGTGGGGGGCGGCAATTCGAATCGATATACACCAGCTGGTCAGATTACCTTTAACACACGCCCATACTTTCCCCGTCGGGTCAGCATTAGGTTACCGCTCAACAAAGTCCAGGTGGTAATCGACGCGGGCTCGCATGGGTCCACCCCAATTGTAGAAAATAGATGGCCACCACGGGGCAGATCATGCCTACAGTCTAGAGGGGTGCTCACAGCTGAGCGAGCTCCGGCCCGGACAGTGTTTACTCGGCTTCGGGGTCGACACTCCCGACGGCCCCTATGTGAAAGGGCGCATTCAAAGATGTAAGAGGGCCACCATCGTGTACAAACCTACACGATCCAACGGACGGACTGCCCCCAAGTCTAAACCACTTGGTGCACTTGCCTTCCAGTTGACCGTATTTCATTACTACCATAGGTTCTTTCCACGATAGCGAATATAGCCAACCGTGATAGTATTACCCACAAGGGATAATACGAAACATAAAAAGAAAGGTAACCATTATTCTAAGCATGCTAAGCGGTTGCTTTTACTTTATTATTAACAGGGTAACAAGGTAGGTAAAACAAGTATCAAGGATGGTAATGCATCAATTTGGGATTCAAAACAACTCCTATTACCTAATGCATCACAGTATAAAATACTCAAGTAGATTAATTGTAAAAACTGGGAGGCTTAAGAATGCTCCGGGGCTTGCCTTGAGAGAAGGTGGAGGGTTGGTGGTCAGGGCACTCAGGAAGGTTAGTGTCGAGCTCTTGGTACTCCTCGTACAGCTCCTGTACCTCCTGGACTTCGGTCTCTGTGGGCTCCTGGTGTTCCTCCACGGATCCTAAATGATTGCAATGCATAGATAAATAACTGAAAGGTGCAGGGATGATGCTTGAACAAGATTTAACACACAACAGAGATTCTAAGCATACACCCAAGAAAACTACCACAAGGCTACTAAGGCTCGAGCTACTAGGTAGCAGGACACAATAGGCTATACTTATTCTAAACAGAAACTAGCAATAAGACTTTACTAACTCTAGATAAAAACACACAAGCAAGGCATACCACTGAAAACAGAATAGGAAACCATTTCGGGAACGGGCTCGAGGCACGCAGAGGCACTCGAGGCAACTGACGGGCGTGACCCTCGATTACTCGAGGATGACCCTCGATTACTCGAGGTCCAGCGACCGTCGATCGAAAACAGAGAACGGTGCGGATCGACGTTTTCTCGCCGATGGTGAAGTCTTCGGCGGTAGGATTGGCTGTGCTAGGCTCGGGATGACTTACGTGCATCCACTGGTGGTGTTGGTTGAACTGGCGCGATCGTGAAGAGGGGTCGACGGTGTGCGGTGGCGGCGCAACACGGCGGTGTTACACGGCGAAGTGATCGTCGGCAAAGCGATCATCGGCAAAGCGAAGCTCGGCGCTGGGGTGCATGAGCATTGTGGTGAGGTGGCGAGCGCGGCTCGAGGGCTAACTGAGCCAGAAAGGCTCTGTGGAAACCGGTCCACGTGCAAGCTCCGCGGCGGCGGCAATGACGCACGGCCAACGGTGCTGTGACGACATGGGTCGAACTGAAGCTAGGGGGATGGCGTTCTCACCTTGGTTAACTCTGGCGAAGCTTCCACGAAGATGGAGGCGTCGGAGACGAGACGGTGAACGACGAACGCGGGTTGATCGGTGCGGTGGCGACTTGGAGTTGAAGAATGGCGAAAGGCATTCCGGTGACTGGAGCCTGCGGCTGATGAAACAAGGCGAGCAGCGTGTGTGCGGGGCAAAAGCGAAGGCTAGGGCGAGAGGGATTGAGCAAAGGAACTCGGGTGGTGGTGGATTTGAGAAGAAGGCGCTTGCGGTGCTCGGAGCTCTCGGCGCAACGAAGAACAGAGAACTACGAGCGATTGCGCGAGTGCGGATGAGTGCGGGACTGGCCGATCGAGCCTCGGGTTCGGTCGAGCCTCTGGCCTGGGGTCGTTCGCTCGGACCCTCAGTCCGTCATCGAGCCTATCGAGCGGTGGGGTCGATATCGAGGGGTGGCACTCAGCCTGTCTCGATTCTGATTCCCTTTTCCATTTTCTTGTAAGACAAAACTAAGCAGGGTAACTAGACATAAACAAACCACACTTTTATTCTAAGCAAAGCAAGGTTTAACTAAACAGGTTAAACACAAGATTAAGCACAAAACGCCTATTCAATTCTAGTTTCAAAATATATAAACACACACATGAGATGATAGCATATGCAAACATGAATGAATGACATGATGTGCTTAGTGGCTAATGATGATCCTAATGCAAGCTTGACACAGGGTGTCACACAAACCAAAATCAACGCTGAACAGGGACCACCGAACTACTTGCGATAGTCCGGTGCCTAGTCCGGAGCCTCTGGTCCGGAGCCTAGGTGCATACTGGACTCTGCTGAGAACCGTCGGACTAGCCGTCGGACTACCCGTTAGACTAGTCCAGAGCCTCCTTTGAGACTCACTGAAGAACACAGTGGCCACCGAACTACTTCCATTAGTCCGGTGCCCTCCGGACAGGTTGTCCGGAGCACTGTCTGATAGCCTTTCGGAACCAGGTGTCCACCGGACTACTTCCATTAGTCCGGTGCCCTCCGGATAGGTTGTCTAGAGCACCTTTCTCAGAGAACTGCCTAAGGCAGGACCACCGGACCACTTTTATTGGTCCGGAGCCTCATAGGCAAACTAGTCCGGAGCTTCTTTCTCCCCCTGTTTCAACTCTTTTCACTAAGTCTTCTCTAGGGGTTTTGCTCCTACCATCTCAAGGGCTAACCAAGGACTTATAGCAAGGTCTCTAGGACTAGTTGTGACAAGTGTGCATACACCAACATTCCCAAACTCTCCTAGATCAAGCTACTAACCTCATACCCCCCTTTATAGTACGGTCAAAGGAAAAACAAAGACCTAGTCTATACTTAGTGCCCTTCTCAACCTTATGGCACTAAGAGCTAGCCTAGTCTTCAACTTGTATCTCCATCCTTTGAAACCGAAACGATTTCCATCTTGGGGGCATGAATATCCATTAAGCCCATTCAAAAAGCATCACTTATGACCTAACTCTAATGAATTTGCCTCTGCAAAACACACGTTAGTCATAGTGACCTAGTATTGTTGTTAATCGCCTAAACACAAGGGACCATGATTCTTCAATCTCCCCTTTTTAGGTGATTGACAACAATACAAGCTCGAGTAGAGAATAAGAGTGAATTTTGATTAGAGAAACATGACTTGACATGAGATAGGCATGGGTTAATAATAAGAAAGACATAAACATGCCTAAACCATTCATGCCATGACAAGCACAAAAGATATGAATTGAGCATAGTACTTGATTTCAAAAGGATATGCTATACCAAAAGATTAGAGATTAGCGCAGAAGCAATAACATAACCAAGTAACATGATATATATATATAATAGGTCCACACATGTCACACAACCATCAAGTCTCAACCATCACACATATCATACAATGCATAAAGACGATAAACGTGATGCATGATGCGATAGAGTATAATACACATCAAAAGAACCGAATCCTACTAGCTCCCCCTGAAGCTAGTCATCTACTTGACTCTCTCTCCCCCTTTGGCATAAAAACACCAAAGCTAAGCGTCTAGAGGCGGAGTGGAAGCAGTCGCGGCACGGTCAAGTCTGCGGAAGTCATCAAGACCATCATCTGAGTCCCCCCTGAGTCTGTGAAGCTAGAGGTGAAGTGGTCTGGGGGACTGGAGCTGACGAGCTGACTGCCTCTACTACTGTAGAGTCTGGAACTATAGCGGGTGCAGGAGTAGGAGTAGGATCCGCTGCCACTGTCTGTGCCGGTGCCTCTAGAGCTGTGGAACCCGGTGGTGCCTCGTGCACTGACTCAACGAGAGTCTCAACTACCGGTGTCTGCTCATGCTGCAAAGGACTGGAGGTAACGACGGTGGCATCTGTCACTAGAGCATGTGGAGGAGTAGAACCAATTGGAGCCCGAGTATCAAGTGTAGCCTCTGACGAAGCCACTGAAGAAAGGTGCTAACCCGCGGTCGGTGACACGAGCTCCGCTGCAATCTCGGCTGCAATCTCCTCACCAGTGGGTGATGGCTGCCCAGTAACGTCACTGAACGATGCGGAGAGGTCACGAGCAGACAAACCTCGGGAAGCTGACATCGGCGTGAAGCCGGTAGTAAGTGGAGTGAACTGCTGTGTCAGCCCAAGGGTGTCCAACCACTGAGTAACCTGTGTCGCCGGAGACTAGAACGGGATGGTCGATCCGGCACCCTGAAGTCCACTGGACTGTACGGCGGGGGTGGGAGTAACTGACGGTCCGGCTGACACTGGTGGTGCCACTAAAGGGCCACCTGTCTGTTGAGATCCCATAATGGGACCAAGAGCTAGAAACTGAGGTGCTGAGGGGCCAACGGACTGGGAGGGCTGTGTCTGACTCATCATCTAGATCTGTCGAGCACTAGGAAACTCAACTGCAGGCATACCCGTCCACTTCATCATCTAAGCCATGATGGCCATGTTCTGAGCCTGGAACTGCTGTGACTAAAGCTACATACGCTAGGACTCAAGCTGCATGGCTAACATCTGCTGCTAAACCTCTAGGTGACGCTGGTGAATCTGTAGCTACAGCTCCTCATGACGCTCCTGTGACTGTCGCTGAAGCTCGTCCTGTCTCTGCTGGACC
>CM039139.1:30804536-30844636 GCA_022036555.1 Microstegium vimineum | reverse complement strand
GGAGCGTGGACCCATTTCCAACAATGATAGATGAAGGGGAATTGGAACAAGGGGGTCGGAAGAGGGAGAAGATGTTACCAGCATTGGGTGTCATGTGATTGGAGGTGCCAGAATCCATGATCCAATCAGTAACAGCTGGAGGAGTGAGGAGTCAGGCTCATGGTGCTGAAGGAGTTGGCAAGGGAGTGTGGATCCCATGAGCCTGTCCATGGACGCTGGGAAGCTTCTTGGGAGCCCTGCTGCTGCTGCTGGTGGCCTGGTGCATCTGGTAGGACGGCGCAGGCATCATGGGCTGAAAACCTGGTGACAGGGGAACCCCGCAAGGGTAGGGCTTCGCCATGAAAGCTTACTGCGGAGCCACAGGACCCCAGCGCACATTCTGTGGCTGCTGCTGGTTGTGAGCAGGCCACATGGTGAAGGAGCCCGTCCAGGGATTGTAGGAGGGCAAACGGGTGCCTTCCTTGCCATCCTTGTTGCCATGACACCTTTTCCGCGGTTGCCATAGTGCCGGCGCCGGTTGCCACCATTGCCAGAGTTGGCACCGACATTGCTGGTGTTGGAGCTGGTGCCAGGAGGACAGCTGGAGGAAGGGCTGCTAGGTGGCTGCATATGGGAAGTATTGGGGGCGACGGTCTGTCTCCTTGAGGCGAAAAGGGCCATGTGTCTCCTCGACGCAAGAAGGGCCATGGATGGCTGTGACACAGGAGGTTCCAGCGTGATTTCCTCAAGTCTGAGGTCATTGGGAACCTCACTGAACGCCGGAAATGGGTGGGTTCTCTTCAGCAGGGCCTTCTTGTGGTCATACTTGGAGTTGAGACCACGGAGGACGTTGAGGACAAGAGTACGGTCAGGGATGCCCACGCCGAGATCGGCCAAAGCATCCGCCATGCCCTTCATTTTGCAGCAGTAGTCTCCAATGGACAAGTCGCCTTGGACAAACGCGTGGAGCTCAGCGCCAAGATGAAGAGAACGAGTCTCGTTGTTGCCCAAGAACTGCTCCTTGATGCTGAGACAGGCATCACGCACCGTGCCTCCGCCTCCGTGGACGCGAACAGTGTCCTAGAGTTTGACAGTGATGGTGCTGAACAGCAAGGACAGCACAACACAGTCCATGCAGCGCCAAGAAGGGCGGTCAGGGTGGGGCGAGTTGAGGAGGACGTGGTCAGCGAGGGCGTACTGCTCAAGGGTAAGCAGTACCAAGTCGCGCCACCGATTGTAGTGGGAGGACAAGGGGTCAAGGACCATGGACACTAGGGAGTGGATGTTCTGGACACCCGCTGCCTGCACGTGGAGGTTGGCGATGATGGCGGCTTTATGATCAGGAATGGCCTCTTCATCGCTGATGTTGGAGCCATCACGTTTGGGATGAGGGGGAGCTAGGCGTTCCCTGGCCACGGCAGCCTCGCGCTTATGGGCTGCAGCCACGGCAGCCTCAACTTCAAGGGCGTTGAGGGCGTCTTGAACGTGTTCCTGGGCGGCGACAGCGGCCTGTGTAGCAGCCGTAGCAGCCTGCTCCAGGGCGTCCTGCCCCTTGACCGCGGCAGCTGCAGCTTCATCGTGCTGGCGAGCAGTGGCAGCCGCGCGCTCAGTCGTAGTGGCTTGCTCGCGCTCAGCCTTCTCAGGAAGGGTGGACGAAGCGGAAGGAGGCAGCTCAGGTGCCATGAATGGCAGAGAGGGGTGTGCGGAAGGGAGAGGGAGATTATAGGATCTCAAGAGTCTCTGATACCATGATAGAGCTTGAAGAAGTTGAATTACATTGCTTGATAAAGTCCAGAGGACAGGATTACAGAACAGTAGTAAAGAGGGGAGGAGGCCTGGCCGACAGCCAGGGAGAGTTCCCATGCGTTTGCCAGGGCAGGGCCCATGGCTTCTAGCTGTTGAGCACTCAGGCATTAAGCCACTGAGCAGTAAATGCATTTAAGCCACTAATACCCAACTACCACCACCACTACACAGTGAATACGCTAACACAGCGAAACAGCAATTGTTTATACAATCACTTTTGGCTTATGTTGGGTTGATTGTCCAAAAACCATGTTCAGGTAGTGCGTCTGTTTGAGTCTATGCCACATAATGACTATCTGAATCACACCTCCCGTGGAGCCTTTAATGCTCAGATGGAATCTTGGGAAGGAATTTTGTACTGGATGGCAGTTTTGTGGGAGCGTGGGTTCAGTCATGAGAATCCTCAAGGTGAGTACTGATATATAGTTATCTGTGATTCATATATATTTAGAACGCTATTCCATAATCTGTCAGCTTCAATGTTTTTTTTGCAGTGAGATGCCTGGTTATGCAATCCTTTTTGGATATTGCATGGGAACGCTACAAGGTTTGTGCTCAGATAATTCCAAGGGGTTTTGTGCTCGGTCCTCTGATACGTGGTTTGAATGATGTGGTTCATCATAAGGATTTCGGTTAGTTTTATTCGTTTTACACTAGTCAATAGAACATATTTGATTCTGCTCTCAAAGAAATGGAGCTATTTTGTTTTTTTGTTGGGTCCTTACCTGAGAATCTTGCATTGCTTCATCGATATTCCCTTTGCAGCAAATATGATTTAAAAGTTATGTTTGTATTTTAAACTGAACTTGGGCTTGGGGGGAGATTTGTTATTTTATGATTTTTTTGGCAGTGACCAGTCCTTCCTGTCTGACTTAGTGATTTTATCCCTGGTAGACATTTCACTTTATGCGTTTGTATTTTGAATTTAAGAAAGAGAACTCATCAATTCACTTTGGTAAATACATCACACCTGCTTTTGTTTAGTGAGTCATCTTGCTCACAGTATCGTTGCTCTAGTCTTTTAGCTTGCTTTCTTGTCATCCAATTCTTTTGTCACATTGTTCAATAGTGCATTCTTTTTTATAAATGCTGAGTTATCTTCCTAAACCGCTTTTAGGGATTGGGGGTGCTTATAATTCGAAAACCATAAAAGATGCAGAGAGATTTTTCAGAACTTATACGCAGAACTTGGCGAAATGGTAACTACTGCATTCTTATTTCTCGTTGAGTTTTTTGATACTTTTGACTGTGGAATTGAGTTTTTTTGTTCAAAAGCAATACACCTTTTGTTATCTTCTAGTGTCTTTACGTCTATTGAAAAAGTTGTTTATGCATATGTTGTGTCATAACTCATAAAGGAGCTTAACTAGTGAATCTCTTGCATTTCTGTTAATGAAGATCTCCTTTCAATATTGCCTTTTCATCACTATAACAACAGATAACAGAAAAATGCATTGTATGCACTATAATGGTTTAGCCTACAAGCAGTGTCTTCAGGGGATATTTATGTTGTTTGGCGACAGACATGCTACTCTTTAGTTTGGTTTGGTTTCAATTTCTGAGCTCTTGCAGTTACCGTATGCTGCTGAACCCACTTCTGTTGCATGCATGCCTTCTTTACAGTGACCGCACACATCTGATTTGGAGTCTGGCATCTGCGGCTAAGCAAGATTCATTTGGCCGAGCAGGATTAATGACTCTTGCATCCTGTGTTGCTTCATGTACACATCAGTCAGAGACAAATGATGTGCCATGTGCTATATCGGGGAAAACAGCGACAAAATGTGATGGATGTGTGCCTACAGAAGTTAGGTCAACAGATTTATTAGATGTCTTATGGATTCTTAGTGAGAGGAGTAAACAACACTTTAATCCAAAGTATCGTCTGAAAGGTTCTACTCTTCGTCTCTTTCTCCTGGAGAAATTTTAATAAGTGACAATTATGAATAGACAACTTGTTAACTTGAAGTCCAATGCAGTTTGTGAACATGTTATCCAAGTTGCAACATCACTGATATGTGCCACTGAAATTCCACTTAACCAGCTTCTGCATTTCATTGCTACAATTCCTCGAGAGTTCACTGATTATATTGGTAAGTACACAAGAGAAAATGAACCTTTTTTAAGTATCTTATTCGATATTATCTACAGTGCTGTGCTGTGTTAACATTAGCTCTCACTGCTATCATATGCCCTTGTAGGACCATTGAGAGTAGTAGTTCAGAAATGGTTTGTTCAGAAGGAAGAATGTTCTGCTGGTAACACTTTATTGAGTAAGCTGATTGATTTCCCTGCCACCTTCGTAAGTCAAAAACAAAATGAAGGTTTGAATGTTTTTGACGACGAGGATGTGGATGCATGGGAAGCTGAAGCAAGGAGGTGGGCTAGAACCCTTCTTCTTGTAACCTCGGAGGAGGAACATTTGAAGCGAATCTTTGGGGTTTGTTTTTCTTGTCACTTGCTTGTATATATACTTGTAAAACAAGAGGATCTCTATATTGTGCTTGGATCTTGAACTTCAGCTATGCAATACCTTTTTCTATTGCCCTTGTGTATTTCAATTTATCTTTGGTTCAAAAAGGTAATTTTCATTGCAGTTTCTAGAGGCATATGGCTACAAGCTCTTTGATCAATGTCCCAGTGGAGATTTCATACCCACAAAATTTTTTATCATTGTTTTAAGCTTCATTGAGGAACTTGAGGTGAGGCAGAGAAAGCTCGTTTGGCAGAGTAATACAATCTTAAGAGGAGGTTCAGATCAAGTAAATGGATTAGTGTTCGATGATCTCAATAAAATTCTCGCGGAATCACTTTCGCTTGTTTTGGTAACCCTCTCTTTTTTTTTGCACTGTCGCTGAGGGCTCTTTGTGTGTCAGCCTTTCAATAATTGCCATCTTTAAATCTTATCTCAGGAAAATATGGTGGTCTTCAGCAAGCTGTCTTGCTCTGTTTTCTGGTCTAGAGATGTGGAGAACAAGGATTTACCCCATTCTATCAAAGGAAAGCTTGGAGGCCCAAGTCAGCGTCGTTTGGCTACCTCTATCACTTCTTCAGTATTGCAGGGTGTATGTTCCGTCCTGCTTTTTTCTTTTGCTTGCTTTGTGTAAAAGGTTCCATTTGACATGTTTCACATATTCTTTCATATATACTGCATTACGACTATCTTTGATGGTCCAAAAAAGTTTTCCTTTCTACCACCCTTTCTTCAATTTTGGTTCATTCTAATGTTAGTTGCAGTAGTGGCTATTGCCATGTGTACTCTGCAACAGAATACATCCTATGTACGATGGTGTGATCTGCTGGTGTTCTGGTATTTCTCCAGTAGAATCGTGCACAGTGATCCCTTATAGTAGAGTAAATTTGACAGATCAACCAACATTTTAAGGCTAATAGTCACAAAACCACCAACTATTGTGTCCATTTCAGAGACCCACCAATACGCAGGGTTATTGCCTCACTAACCCGCCATTTTTTGCTTTGTACTGTTGTATGCTAGCTTGAGCTCACATGTCAGTCTCACCATTATGTAGTCAACCAACTGTTGTGTCAACCTTTGATATTTTAGCTCCAAACTAAAAACCTGTTTGGAGAAAACAGAAAGTCATAATTTTCTGTATATAGTAACAGTTGTCATTTCCTTTTTCCCTTACACTTCTCATAATTTTCCTATTTTTGTTACTCACATTGGATGAATATGAACATGAAACTTTATATATACAGAGTCCACTAAGAAGCATATCTTAGACCACCTTTCTTTCTGCTAATTTTCTTCTTAACTTTCCCCACTGAGGGTGCACTGGGCTGTTATAAACATCCTTAAGGTCCAGCAACTGAGATTACCGGGTCAAATCCTGGGAGATTAGCAACAAATCCACTAAATATGTAGCTAATGAGATTCCAACTGTGTCCATTAGACATAAAACTGATTCCATTCCATTGGATTATCCACAAGTTGACATTGACGATTCTTCTGTTGATTTTGTACATAGGGGGTGCAACCTAATTGGTGATTGTATTTGATGTACCCCTTGTAATAGGGTGGCATAGGATGTTTTTTGTTTGAGGGCAAGGTGGTATATGTTAGAGTCATCCCTACTTTGGGGGATGGGATAATCCCAGTTGCCTGTTTGGTTGCATCATTGGGATCCTGGTTCTTTGTTTGTTAGGAGGGATAGGCAGGATTATGACGATTCAGTTTCTTGTTTGGATGGATGGATTGTAGGTAAGGTGGATATGGTTACCTCTTCCCAAAGTTGGTGAGCTTTACCTTTATTAATGTGACACAAAAAGTGCAAGTTTCCATACATATCCATTTTCTGAGACTTATGCCATATCCATATAAGCAGTATCATTGTGGCATGAATAATCAAAATATAGTCACAATCACCTTGGAAAAACAACTATAATGCTTTGCTAGATGAAAACGTAAGATAAAAAAAAATAAGTACACTTTCATTTGTTTTCTCCTCGAACCGCACATGCTTGATCCATGTCAACGCTTGGATGGGGTGGTGCCAGGGACCACTGAAATGGAACAGAGGTAAGGTTGGTGATTCCAGCATGGTGCCTTTTTTTGGCTGCATTTGCATGGTTGTGTCCTTGCGATGGTACAAAAGATCCGAACAAAGCCGAGGCAGCAACGATAACATCTAGTAGGCTACCAAGGAAGGTTATTGATGAATTAGTATCTGCATTGTCCAATGGATCTCTCCAGTCCCGCTGACTCTCCGGTGCAAGCAGCAAGGGCAGAGGTGGCCACTGACGGGATCTGCTTCTCTCTTGTGCTTGGATC
This sequence comes from Microstegium vimineum, assembly GCA_022036555.1. Lineage (NCBI taxonomy): Eukaryota > Viridiplantae > Streptophyta > Magnoliopsida > Poales > Poaceae > Microstegium > Microstegium vimineum. The sequence continues at coordinate 30,838,059 of CM039139.1, read as the reverse complement.
TGGTCTGAGGTGGGAGCAAGGTACAATCCAAAAGCTGGATGGAGAAGGGAGGATTACATGTTGCCTGTCGATGAATGAGGATGCCGCCGTGCTGGTGCAAGAGAGATGGGAGAGGTGAGCTGAGGGAAAGAAGCGGTGATCACAGTGCAGCGTGCAAGTCATGTGCTAGAGGAAGAGAGATGGGGATGAATCTGGCTGATTTTCTCGGGTCGGTTCATCCCAGATCTGAGAGCATATTTTCTTCAGAGGACCATCCCATCCACCCATGCACCTTTAAAATTGGGATGATCTTGTCCCATCTCAAAATATCCCTCCAATCAAACACAGCTGTTCTTACTTTACCTGTTTTGAAGTGCACCTCAACATGCAGTTGCTTTGGTTTGACAAATTCCATCTCCTAATTCACAGATTTGGTCAGTGCGATGTGTTAGTTCTGTTGCCTCATGGTGTAACCATTACAGCTCTGGTGATTCTGTTTCTTCTTCATTTTCCATGCTATTGGACTTCTATTTGAATGTTACCCATCACTCCACTATTGCCACTGAGGTATGCTGCTACTTTTAAACAACATTTTACTAATTTACTTAATCACTCTTTCTCAATGTCTTTCTGTTAGCTTTCTTTACATAAATTCTAAAGTCAGCCTTTCTTTTTTTTTCCTGTATAAGACTGGAGCTGAACTTCACCTGGCAGCTTATGAAGCTCTAGCCTATGTTCTGGCAGCTCTATCTACTGCTTGCAGTTCTCAGTTTCTGGATTTTGCGGAAGTGAAGCAGACAGATCAAGCCTGTGAGTTTTCATTGGACATTTTGGTCAGCACTTTCCTTGACAACATCAACCATCTTCTTACAGATGGAACTCTGACACGAAGCAGAAGAGCTGTTTTGATGACTCGGAAGGTTTGAATAATATCTTGCCTCCTTTAGCAGTACATAAAGAAGCCAATTTGGATGGCTCCTAATTGTTAATTTTCATTTTAGTGGCTCTGTATAGATTCTCTTCTATCCATTTCTGGCTGCTATAGTGACAACGAATCTCAGATGAAGAGATTGGAACCTTTATTTTCGGATTCAACCCTCCGATGCATTTTTCTTGATATTATCGAAAGGTGAGCTTTGTATGACTGTTACATTTTAGCTCTATGATTTCTTCAATTTACATTCATAATGGCATACGATCTCTACCTGTTTATTTGGGGGAGCCTTGCATAACTGAAAGCTGTAACTTGTATTATTTTTTGTTAACTTGATTAAAAATTGTAGCTTTCCTATGTCAACTGGGTACCCATTTTGTTCATTCTAGAACATATGAACTCATACTATGTTATTTACAGGGGCAACTAAAAGTTCTAATCCAAATTATTGATTTGTTTTTATAATGCAAATTTGTCCTGTGTTGGAACACAGTTATCTACTTATCATTCCAACTTTTTCTTGTCTGCTAATTCTTCTCTTAGATTATCCTGAGATGCACTGATTTCCTCTATACTTAGTTATCTTTTCTTAATCTTTGCAGCCTTGAAAACGCTGGTGAAAATTCTGTCTTATCTATCCTTAGATGCGTGAGATCTGTTTTGAGATTGTTGCACTTGAATATGGGCAACAGAAAAATTACCTCTTTAGGCATCAGTTATGAGGTACTATTCGTTGGTATCTTCTCACTTCTGTGTAACTATTTATTCCCAAAGTATCCTCCCTTTGTTCTATATTATAAGTCACTTTAGCTTTTTCAGTCAAACTTCTCTAACTTTGACCAAGTTTATAGAAAACACACCAAAAGTTTCAACATCAAATCTGTTTCATTAGATTCTCCAAGAAATATGTCTTGATAGCATATTTGTTTGTACTTGTAAATGTTAATGCATTTTTCAAAAAACATGGTCAAAGTTAGGGAACTTTGACTTCGGACAAAACTAAAGTGATCTATAATTTGGAACGGAGGGAGTAGCTGCTTACAACCTAATGCTAGATGCTAGCTTGACATTAGATTATTGTTAGTTCTTGCCTTTATAAATTTGTTTGCTGGTTTCTTTAATTGCAGTTGCCATTCAGTATCTTTTATTTCTGTTCAGATGACGATGCAATTAGCAAAGTCCTCCTGGATCTTGCACCTTAGCTGCAACAAACGCCGAGTGGCTCCCATTGCTGCACTACTATCTGCAATATTGCACCCAGCAATATTTTCTATTTTGGAAATGCACCAGACAAATGAAAAAGGGCCAGGCCCTTTAAAATGGGTCAGTTGTCACATATCGTCTTTAACACATTTTTACGTTTTGGATGCGACACCACTCTTGTTCTTTAACTGAGTGATCAACATACACAAATGTTTAGCTGCTGATCTGTTGCTTTGTGCGCATTTGCTTGCTAGTTTTGCTGCGGAGGTGGCTCCTTTTCAATATATGAAGTCTGCACAGTGGACTTTAGGTGCATGCATATTGCATAAAGTTACATACTTACGCAAAAGATGCGAGCAAAGAGGGAAATAGAGATAATTCATATTAAATAACAAGTATCAAAAGAAAATAATTTCTGAAAATATGGTTGTTACCTCTTTCATGGTGTGGACTGTTGGGCTGTTGATATGAAAATATGCCATAATAACGTGTCACTAATTGAAACTTGTTGTAGCTATATGGATATAGAACAGAGATTTGTAAGAGTGGAAACCTAGAGTTTAACCTGCTGATTTAGACAACTGCAGATGAGGGTGCTCTGCTGCAGGGGCCAAGGAGATCCAATATTTGGTATTAATACCAGTCCCTGTGTTGGTTATAGCTCTCTGCAGTGCCATGCACCTGTTGTGCGTTTGCCTGTGTGTTAGTGAGTTTGTGTCGCTGTGTGCGCTGTCTTCAGTCTTCACGTTTTGTATATTTTCATTCTCTCAATGAAATGATTCACAGCTCTCCTATGTCGAGAAAAAAGAAAAGTAATATACCTAGGTTTTTTGTCCTTAGATAAGAGCGAGGAAATCAGCTACTCACTTGCTTGAACCATGAACAGTCTTTAGATCCCCCAAGATATGTAGTGTATTTCCCATTTCTTTTTGGTTTCAGCTCTAGCCTACCCCAACTTGATAAGGACTAAAAGGCATTGTTACTGTTGCTATCCTTGAATAAGGAAATCATTCTTCTATTATCTCTCTTCTCTCTTTTTCTTGCATCGTTGCTACATGTTCATTTCTGATCTGCCATGACCTTCTTAGTGCAATTCACTTAGAATTACAAAGGTGTTTTAGTACCAAGCTTTCCTTGATACATGTGATGCAATTAACTCATCTATCTGTCTTCAGTTTGTTGAGAATCTTCTTAATGAAGGCTCAAAAAGTCCTCGAACTATTCGCCTAGCAGCTTTGCATTTGAGTGGTCTATGGATGATGTACCCAAAACTCTTAGATTTTATATGGAGGAACTGAAGCTACTCTCGTTATATGGATCTGGTATACTATTTCAATTCCTTTCCTGCTAATTCTTGAGTATTTTCACCTTTTCCAATGTGCTTGTTTCTTATAATATGCTTGATGTATATCATTGTTTTCACTCAATCAGTATTTGATATATATTGAACAGTGGCATTTGATGAAGATTTTGAAGCTGAACTCTCTGAAAACCATGAAGCAAGATTTGAGGTTTCCATGCTAGCACAAAGTCCTGATCGTGAATTCACAGAGGTAACCTCATTTGAAATTACGATTCTAGGTATTTGTTCCTAATTTGCTTACCTTTATTAAAACAAACATCCGTATGTAATGGGATAGGACACCAGTGAAAGTTGCTGAGCCTTCTGTTTTTTTAATACTACAGATGAATGGGAAGTTTGATCATTTCACATTTATTACAATTGGCAATGCTATTGCAGGTGTTCATTAATACAGAATTATACGCTCGTGTTTCGGTTGCTGTTCTCTTTAACCAGCTTTGGAAACAAATCAAAGAAAAGAGTATATTGGAAATTGAAGAAGCTCTTGATTGTGGCAAACTATTTCTACTAGAACTTCTGGACTCCGCGGTATTATATAACAATGCATTTCTATTTTAGATAATGCTGCCTGAGGTTGATGTTTCTGGCGAGCATCTTGTATTCGACAGCTTGTGTGGTATTATTGTGCTTAATCTTTTGGATATTTTTGTGCATTTTAACTTTGACCTGCAATGGGCCTGATCCCAGTTAGCACCTTTCCATGATATGGTCAAATCGTTCTGAGTTGCATGCAAATTTTATTACTTCACTTCCAAAGCACTTCAAGCTTAAAGTAGTGCACTGACTCTCGCGGTTTACATTTTTCTTCAACAGGTGAATAACAAAGATCTTTCAAAAGAACTCTACAAGAAATATAGCAGTGTGAGCCTTTTATTCTGTGTGATTTTTGGGTGGTTTTACACCTTTACTATCAAATATCTCTGATATTTTGTATCTTTTTTCTAAAATCTTTACATTTTACTAGGTACATAGGCGTAAAGTTCGTGTGTGGCAAATGATATGTGTTCTATCGCACTATGTAGAAGATGATATAGTTGGAGAAGTGACATCTAGCATTCACACTTGTCTTTATGTAAGACTTTTCAATATTTATTTGTGCTTGTATGAGTGGAGAGTGCACTATTAGGTTACTTGTGACTTATGATAGATGATTGTTTGCATCACTGAAAGTTCAATTTCTATGTTTGTGCAGAGAAATAATTTGCCTGCTGTCCGGCAGTACATGGAGACGTGTGCTATACTCTTATACTTAAAATTTCCAACCTTGGTGAGATCTCCCTTCATGTCACAGCTGTAGAAATATGGTACTAATGCACTCTTTTACACCCTCAAAATTATCACAAAGCTATTGGCAAATAGACTTCAAGAAAGAATAATACCCTTGATACACACCAATCAGTATGGTTTCATAAAAAACAGGACAATACAAGATTGCCTGGCCTGGGCCTATGAATACATCTACCAATGTCAACATTCCAAAAGAGAAATTATCATCCTAAAACTGGACTTCACAAAAGCTTTCGATACAATTGAACACAACACAATACTTTTGATGATGAAGCACTTGGGCTTTTCCGAGCAATGGATTGATTGGATAGAGAGAATTCTCGATTCTGGTTCTTCCTCCATTCTGCTCAATGGTGTCCCTGGCAACCATTTTCACTGTCACAGAGGGGTTAGACAAGGTGATCATGTGTCTCCACTTCTATTTGTGCTTGCTGCTGACCTTCTCAAATGTCATCAATAAAGCACATCATCAAGGTCTCTTTGAGCTGCCAATACCTTCTTATGATCTGGATCAATTCCCAATCGTACAATATGCGGACGACACACTATTAGTTTTGAGAGCTTCACAAAGAGAGTTGTTCACGTTAAAAGGGTTGCTGGAATCCTTTGCTCAATCAACTGGACACGAGTTAATTACAAGAAATCTTGCCTTGTCCCACTAAACCTCTCTTTGGAAAGAGCTCAGCTATTAGCTGGAGTCTTTGGCTCTAATCTGGAATCCTTGCCATTCACCTACCTGGGATTGCCGTTGGGTACCACAAAACTCTGGGTAGAACACTTTGGATCCATTATGAGTAAAACAGAAAGGAAACTCACTTCCACCTCAAACTTCCTGACACATGCAGGAAGGCTAAAATTGATTAACTCTGCCCTCTTTTGATTGCCCACCTTTTCCATGTGCACTTTACAAGTTCCAGCAGCAGTACTTGATTATATTGATAGAGCAAGACGCCACTGTCTTTGGAGAGGATTTGAATCCAATGCCAAAATGAAACCCTTAGTAACCTGGAAAAAGTGCTCTAAGCCCAAAAACAAAGGAGGGCTGGGAATCATCAATCTCAGAACCCAAAATAAGGCTCTTCTCATCAAGCATCTGGACAAGTTATACAACAAAAAAGACATCCCATGGGTCAAATCGATTTGGAATGCTCACTATCCACTGGACCAAGTCCCCCATGCAACTACTGATAGAGGATCCTTTTGGTGGAGAGATGTACTTAAACTTTGTGATCTTTACAGAGGAATTGCTGAGTGCAAAGTTGGTGATGGCTCCACGACCCTCTTTTGGTCTGACCTTTGGAATGGCAATATTTTGCAAACCAGGTTCCCATGACACTTCTCCTTTGCACGGCACAAGAATATTTCTGTAGACCAGTTTCTGGCAAACAATACCCTGGAGGCCCAATTCTACCTCCCCCACTCTGAGCAAGCCTTTCAAGAGTTCCAAAGTCTGCAAGACTTCATCCAAACTCTACAGGTCAATCAAACTTCAAAAGACTCTTGGCATTACATATGGGGAAACAGAGTGTATTCTTCCTCAAAATTTTATAACTTTCCCTATAAGAATATACAGCCACCAGCTCCCTTCCTCTGGATTTGGAACTCCAAATGTTGCAACAAGCTCAGCCTTTTCATGGCTGCTCTTCATGGACAGATTGAATACAAGAAATGTTTTGAAAAGAAAAAAGCAAAAGCTTGAAGGAAATAACTATAATTGTGTCCTCTGTAGCAACAATATTGAAGAAACTGCTTCCTATCTTTTCTTCAGCTGTCCCTTTAGCCAAACTTGTTGGCAGCACCGTGGAATTAATTTGGATTTGACAAGAGAATTTTTCGAGATGATGCAATAGGCTAAACTCAATCTCATAATCTTTTTTCACCATTGCGGCATGACAAATTTGGAAGCAGAGAAATAACTTCATCTCTTGGAAGAACTCCTGTAAAGAAGCTAGGATTCAGGCTCATAGGTTCAATGTGGTAAAGCGTCCAGAGTTCCTTTCCTGTATAGTCCCTCTAGCCTAGTTCTTCTGCCTCTCCAGGGCCTGCTTTTGTGTAGGTCACCCTTTCTCCTGTTGTGTCGCCTTTGTACATTGTTGTTTCCCTTTTTGGTTTTAATAAAACTCACAATGGGGGCCTCCCCTGCTGTATATTTCGCTCAAAAACAAGATAGGCCAGCAGCCCCCAACAGTGTTGGAATATCTATGGGTGTGTTTGGGACCGCGTCATCCACCAATGGAAGGTCCTCGTTGATCTGGTCCAAGTGGCTCAAGCACACCTTGTGTAGGATGATGATGATGAGCCTACACTACTCATGGTGCAATTTTGGCACTGAACAACGCTCTTGTGCCAACGTTGACAACTGTCCACCTCCATGAACCACGAGCTGGTATCTCGACATCGGTGCCACCAGCCATATGACGGGATGCAACGATCTCTTAACTTGATTGCGCGGTGCAATAGACCGTACAGTTCGGTGATGGCTTGCTCGTCAATCAAGATCCATGGTCGTGGCACAGTGTTGTTCGCAGGGAAGAGCGACGAGCGCATGTCGCTCTCTGAAGTCTACTTCATCTTGCGCCTGAAGAACAACATCATCAACGTTGGCCAACTCGATGAATGTGGCTCACTAATGAATATCAAGGATGGCGTGCGACACATCTGGGATCGACATTGTTAATTCGATGTAAGAAGCGTTAGACACATGAAGCGACTAGCGTCATCTATCGACAATAAGGATCGACGTCGGGTGTTGCCAGCGTGATGGGCTATAGAGGTCGCTGTGGACGAGGCCACATGGTACTTTGCCTTGGCTGTAGTTGGGAAATCTTGGCGATGCTTCATGTAGGCGTCATAGAGCTGCATCAAGCTACGCACCATGTTCGGGTAGTCAAATTGACCGTACCGTGTTGAAACCCATTTGATTGTTAAAAAAACTCGATCTGCACGCGGGGGTGTGTGGGGGGAGGGGGGGGGTGGTGTTAAGATAACCCCCGAGGCATTTTGCTAAGAAGACCTCACGCAGGTCAAGAAAACCCCATGAACTCCTTCCCAACCGATACACAATGGCATTGTAGCCCATGTGAGAACGACCATGACCAGGGCCGGACCGTAGACCTAAACTGATTTGACAGTAGCAGGCATGCCTGTAGAAAGACAGAGAATGGGGCAATTGGCCACACCTCAATGGGAGGGGGCGCCTTCTATTATATAGCTGCTGGACTTGCTTACAAGGCAGGGGGTAATCTCCCTGATTTACATCTGCTAACTATAGCAACTAATCACTGATTTCCATATGCTAATTGCCTGATTTACAGCTGCTAATTATGGTTGTGCTATCCATAATTAGCAGGGGATATTCTACTGTGCTATCCATAATTAGCAGGGGATATTCTATTTCCTAACACCCGCCCGCAGTCGCAGCGGGAGGCTCCCGGACGCAAAGACTGGACCGAAAATCCTGGAATAATGCCGTCGGAAGTCCTTTAGTCATGATGTCAGCAAACTGATGGGAGGACGGCACGTGGAGTACCCGGATCTCACCAAGGGCAACCTTCTCACGGACGAAGTGAATGTCGATCTCGATGTGCTTCGTTCGCTTGTGGTGGACCGGGTTAGCCGTCATGTAGACGGCGCTGACGTTGTCACAGAAGACAACAGTGGCAGACGGTAGCTGGATATGGAGCTCCTGAAGTAGCTGCCGAAGCCAACAACACTCAGCCACAACATGTGCCACAGCACGATACTCAGCCTCGGCGCTGGAACGTGACACCGTGGTCTGGCGTTTGGAGGACCAGGAGACCAAAGTGTCGCCGAGGTAGACGCAAAAGCCGGAAGTGGAGCGTCGGGAGTCTGGACAGCCTGCCCAGTCGGCGTCAGAATAGGCAGTCAGCTTGTCAACAGACCCGGTGCCGATGTGAAGGCCCGAGGAGAGGGTCCCCTTCACATAGCGCAGGATGCGCTTGATGAGCGCACGGTGGGGCTCCCGAGGAGCGTGCATGAAGAGGCACACTTGCTGCACAGCATATGCCAGATCAGGACGAGTCAACGTCAGGTACTGGAGAGCTCCCGCCAAGCTCCTGTACTCAGATGCGTCCTTCTCTGACAGCAGCTCCCCGTCGGTCGCAGAGAGCTTGGCGTGAGTGTCCACGGGTGTCGCTGTTGGGTGACACTCAGCCATGCCTGCACGCTGAAGGAGCTCGATGGCGTACTGTCGCTGGGAGAGGAAGAGGCCGTCCGAAGAGCGCGTGACGGCGATGCCGAGGAAGTGGTGTAGGGCGCCCAGGTCCGTCATGGCGAACTCGGAGCTCAACCGAGTCATGATGCGCTGAAGAAGGGCCGAGGACGAGGCGGTGAGGACGATGTCGTCGACGTACAATAACAGGTAGGCGAGGCTCGTCCCTTCTCGTAGAACGAAAAGAGACGGGTCGGAGGCGGAGGCGGTGAAGCCAAGCTGCCGGACGAAGGTGGCGAAGCGCTGGTGCCAGGCGCGCGGAGCCTGCTTGAGTCCATACAAGGACTTCAGCAGACGACAGACGTGATCTGGGGCACCGGGATCGACGAACCCTGGCGGCTGCTGGCAGTAGACAGTCTCCTCGAGGTGGCCGTGAAGAAAGGCGTTCTTCACATCCAGCTGGTGAATCGGCCATGCACAGGATGCAGCGATGCTGAGGACAGACCGTATAGTGGCCGGTTTGACAACCGGGCTGAAGGTCTCATCGTAGTCGACGCCCTCGCGCTGGGAGAAGCCTCGGACGACCCAGCGGGCCTTGTGGCGGGCAAGGGACCCATCGGCATGGAACTTATGCCGGAAAATCCACTTTCCCGTCACGACGTTGGCCCCAGGGGGCCGCGGAACGAGCTGCCAGGTGTTGTTGTCGACGAGGGCCTGGTACTCATCCATCATCGCGGCACGCCAGTTGGCGTCGGCCAGGGCGCTGCGATAGTTTGACGGAAGCGGCGACGGTAAGGATGACACCGTGGCTGCCAGCCCCTCATAGCTGACGCGGGGGATGGCACCCGTCATGGTACGAGTGACCCGCGGAGGCGGCGGCGGAGGCTGCAGCGGCGGTGGAGCAGTGGATGTCGCCGGTGCTGGTGCCGAAGGTGGTGTCGAGGTATCAGGAGCAGCACAGGCTGCTGGGGCAGCTGCCGGCTCGGATGTAGGCGTCGTCCGAGAGCGGCGAACATAGACGTGTGAGAAAGGAACCATGCTGGGTCCAGGCGGGGGCACGTGACCACGCCCGCCCGGTGCCGAGGAAGAGGAGCCGTGGGAGGCTGCAGCGTCGGAGGGTGGCTGCTCAACATCCGAGGGGGATGGAGCGACCACGGGCGTCGAGGAGGGAGTCCCACCTGCAACAACAGTAGAACAAGGCACCGAAACCATATCGTCGTCGAGGAGGAAATCTAAGGAGGACGGGGGGGAGGCGTCAGGGTGGTTGTAAAGGGGAAGGTGGTCTCGTCAAAAACGACATGGCGAGAGATGATAATGCGACGGGTGGAAAGGTCGAGGCAGCGGTAACCTTTGTGAGATGATGGGTATCCTAGGAAGACGCATGCTGTAGAGCGAGGGGCGAGCTTATGTTTGGAGGTCGCTTGCATATTGGGGTAACAGAGGCACCCGAAAACACGTAAATGGCTATAGGATGGTGGCTGATTATGTAGACGAGTGTAGGGGGTTTCATGCTGAACGGAAGAGGATGGACGCCGATTAAGGAGATAGCAGGCTGTCAGGAGCCCCTCAGCCCAATATGTGGGCGGCAGGGAAGCATGAAGAAGCATGGTGCGAATGGAGTTGTTGAGCGTGCGAATAAGACGTTCAGCTTTGCCATTTTGGGGTGATGTGTAGGGACAGGAGAGGCGGAGGTGGGTACCTTGGGCAGCGAGGAAGTTGGTGGTGGCGGCGTTGAGGAATTCAGTGCCGTTATCAGCCTGAAAACATTTGATGGGAAGGCTGAATTGTGTGTTGGCAAGCGCAACAAGTTCAACTAAGTGTTGGTAAACCTCGGATTTTTTGCGAAGAGGAAAAACCCAACAGTAGTGACTGTAATCATCCAAGCATACCAAGTAATAGGAAAAGCCTGACAAGCTGTTTACAGGGGATGTCCATACATCGCAGTGAATAAGCTCAAAGGGCTTATGAGTTATGGAATGCGAGGAGCTGAAGGGTAGACGCGTGTGCTTGCCTATCTGACATGAGTGACATAGGGAGCGGTCTACTTTATTACAAAAAACAGCATGAGTTTTATTTAGGCGTTCTAATGCAGCGGGGGATGGATGGCCAAGACGTTGATGCCACAGAGGCGACGTAGTGACCAGGAGAGCATGAGGTGGTGCGGTTGGAGTGGTGGTGGGCATGGTGTAAAGGTCCCCGTCGCAGTTACAGCGGAGAAGCACCCGTCCCGTCTTGAGATCCTTAACAGAAAAACCATGTGCGTCAAATTCAAAGGAGCAACTATTGTCGCGAGTGAATTGACGTACAGATAAAAGGTTGCGGGCTAGAGCAGGTGCAACAAGAATATTGTTAAGGGCGAAATTTGTGTTGGGTGTGGAGAGGATGGAATGACCTGTAGACGTAACAGGAATGCGAGTGCCATTGCCTACTGTTATTGAGGAGATGGAGGGAGGGAGAGGTTGAATAAGCATACCATCCGAGGACGTCATGTGTGTGGAGGCGCCGGAGTCCACCACCCAGGGTGAGTTGCCCTGCAGATTCATGGTCTGCAGGGCAGCAATGAGGCCGGCTACATCCCAGGAGTTGGAGCTGCTGGAGGACGTCTGGAGCGGAGCAAAGGCGGTGTGGGCCTGCGGAGAGGAGCCGAGAATGCCCTGGTTTCGCCCAGCCTGGGAACCAGAGGCAGCAGGGGCGCCAAAACCTCCCTGGCGACGCTGTCCAGGAGCTGAGACACGTTCTCCAGGGGCCACGCGTGCTCCAGTCCAAGGATTGAAGCCCCAGGGAACGCGTTTATTGGTGTTGGTGCCACTGGAAGTGTTGGAGAAGGGCTGCTGGCCGCCCTTCTTGAAGGCGGAGCGCCGGCCGCCCTGCTGCTGCTGCTGATAGCCACCTTGCTGCTGCTGCTGCTGATGGCCGCCAGGAAAGGATGCAGCAGCCAGGAGCGCGGTGGTGGCACGCAACTTCTCCTCGTTTTGCAGACGAAGTTCCTTGAGGATGAGCTGGTGCCTGGCGCCGGCGAAGGTGAGGGGCTGCTGCCCGGCGATGTTGTCGGCGACGTTGGAGTAGGCTTCATTGAGCCCACGCAGCAGGTTGAGGACGAGATTGGGCTCACTGACGGGCTGCCCAACATCGCGAAGTTCGTCGGCCTTCTCCTTCATGCGGACGCAGTAGGCATCGATGGAGGAGTCCCCCTGAGTCATCGAGTGGAACTCGTGACTCAGGAAGATGGCGCGAGGGGCTTTGTTGGCCTGGAACACCTCACCGATGGCCTTCCAGAGCACAGCCGCCGTCTGCGTGGCGTCGGTCATGGCGAGGTTGAGGACGGCGTCGGAGACGGTGCTGTACATCCAGCCACGAACGCAGAAGTCGGCCTGCGCCCAAGCCTCGTCGGTAGGGCGCGAGGTGGAGGCGGGGTTGAGGTGATGCAGGAGACCGAACTTCCCACACGTGGTCTGGAATGCCGTCGACCACTTGGTGTAGTTGGAGGGCTTCAGCTCCAAGGTCATGGGGACATGGAGCTTGATGTTGATGGTGGCATAGGGGCAGATTGAGGGTGTGGGATCGGACCCCAGGGCACCGCTGGTGGCAGAGGAGAGGTCTGATGTGGTTCCCATGGAGAAGAGGGAGGGGGCTACACCCAGGGGAGAGGGGCGGCGCTGGAAGAGGGAGGAGGGGGGGGATCGGGATTAAACCCGGACTGCTCCGATACCATGTAGAAAGACAGAGAATGGGGCAATTGGCCACACCTCAATGGGAGGGGGCGCCTTCTATTATATAGCTGCTGGACTTGCTTACAAGGCAGGGGGTAATCTCCCTGATTTACATCTGCTAACTATAGCAACTAATCACTGATTTCCATATGCTAATTGCCTGATTTACAGCTGCTAATTATGGCTGTGCTATCCATAATTAGCAGGGGATATTCTACTGTGCTATCCATAATTAGCAGGGGATATTCTATTTCCTAACAATGCCAATGCCACGTGTTGTCATTATGCTTTACCAGGAGGTAGACCATGCGTATGACATATCGTGGTTGAGCTTGGTGACAAGATGATGCCTGCCACTTTGAGCCTTCCCATGAACTCCTCAACCGACAGTGTTGTCATGTCAAGGAGCGTCTCGACAGAGAGTTCAATTTATGCACACTTGAGCGATACATCATACAATTACTTGGCCATGACATTGGCATCGTTGATCGGATCACCTAGGACCTCTAATTGGTGGACGGTCGATCGACTCGCTATCACGGAAGTAGATACTCCTTCCTCAGCTTATGGGCACTCACCTTGCGGGTGCGATTAGAGGATGTGCCTTCACTGCCATCCTGTTGTCAAGCCGCTCTGTGCAGCCTAGATCCATAGCCTCCCAAAAGCCACATGCTTTGAGTATCACCTCCATCAGTACGCCCACATCCCTCACCACCCGTTGTACCACTACCTCACTGCCTCCTTGAGCACCCATAGGATAGGACAGGTGAGGGAGTAGAAGTGTCATAACCCGCTATAGACCCCTACTGATAGTCTGATACCGATTGATAGACCAGCAGCCCTCAACAGGTCACAGGAAAGTAGAAGTAGGAAACACACTCACACAGTGGATTGGTGCCTGGAATGACAGTCTTTTCTGATTTTTCTCTTCTATATATAGGCAGCCGAGCTACAATTAGTCTGGTCATATCTCCTATTAAATGCTGAGAATAACTACTATCTATAGCCTATTACTCTTATTACTTGATGCTGGAATTTATCTAGTAAAGTCTATGAACCTATATACACTTGGTTATTTCCAACATGTACAGTTTTCTGATGCACTTTCATGCGCAGGCAGAGGAGCAACTTATTCCTATTTTTCACGACAAAGGGATGCGACAACAGGTGAAAATTTCCGTCAGATACTCAGTCTTTCTACTCTTTTCTGTTTATTTACCTGTCTCCTCTGTGCAGGCACTGTCTTCATATGTTTTTATAGCAGCAAACGTGATACTTCACTCAAGAAAGTCTGTCCAGATATACCACCTGAACCAATTGCTTCCTCCGATACTGCCATTTTTGACATCCCATCATCACAGTTTACGTGGTTTTACTCAGGTAAAATCATATAATTTGAAGTATCAACGACTGTGTAATTTGAAATTTTGTTGAAACGTAGAAACTGAAGATCCATTTCTTATGCAGCTACTTGTCCATTCAGTGCTGACGAAGTTGTGGCCTACTCTGCGTCTTGAAACTTTAGAAGATGCAGTCTTTGAGAGGAGGTGCTTTCAAGAATTGAAAGATTATCTGGCAGAAAATTCTGACTGTGTTAGGTAATACACATACTAGGTTTTTCTTTTATAATAGTGGCCTTGGCTGTGCTGTCCTGACATATGGAGTTTGTCTGGATTCTGGACGTTGGTCTTGTTTCTTTACACATACTAGGTAGAGCCCCGTTTGTTGATCCAAACCTCCAATTGTTTGGTAAACTCCATTTGTTCATCAAATGTCTATAATTCCTGTCTTCTGATTTCAGGCTTAGAGTTTCAATCGAAGGTTTCCTTGATGTCTTTGATCCCAATGCATCTGGGACCCCTTCTGGAATATTTAGCGCCCGTCCTGAGGTTTATAAATATTCTCTACTTAGTATTAGCACAATTAATAGTTCCTCATGTAAAACAATCTAGGACCATGTAGTTGTTTATCAAGGGGCACAACGATTGAGACCTCTATAATTCTTAGTATCTGTTGTTCGTGTAGGTGTCTGACTTTGAATGTGTTCCAGTGTCAGTCATGGAGCGTGTGATTGAGTTCCTGAATGTAAGCACTTTGAACATAGACAAAGCTTTGCATCTGTGGAGCTGCAAGCTAAAACTTTGCTATTTCAGGATGTGAGGGAGGACTTGAGACAGGCTATAGCAAAGGATACAGTAACAATCAAGAATGAGGATCTCGCAGTGGGTGAGCGTTGCAACTTGGACAAGAGTGACGAGAGTGTGTCTGAGATGGTAAAAAGTGGTCAAGAAGTACTGGATTTCCAGAAGAAAATAACGCCTCATAGGGACTCCGAGCAAGCATTGAACTTGAACGCCAGAGGTCATTCAGGCATTGGTGATGAAAACATTTCAAGAATAATTTCAGGTATTCATGCAAATTTGCTGGTGTCTATATTGTTGTGGGTTTATGATGACACATAGTCCTTACTCGATGATGGGCCTGTGGCCTGTTGCGGTTGCAGAGATAGAGAAAGATGACCAAGTTTTCAACCTAGCACTACAAGCAAGATTGCATGCTGCGGAAACAATCAAACAAAGCCGACAAGAACTGATTGTGGTGGCGTCGTTGGTGGACCGCATACCAAATCTTGCAGGGCTGACAAGAACGTGCGAGGTATTTTTCCATAATATAATTCCTCCTTACTCGGCGTATCCTGTCGGGGCTAATGCTATTAAAATCTTGTGTGCTTACTTTACAGGTCTTCAGAGCAGCTGGTCTGGTTGTCGCTGACAAGAGCGTTCTTCAGGACAAGCAGTTCCGGCTGATCAGGTTTGGTTGGCTGCTTGATTGTTTGTTGCCTTAATAACATGATGACGATGGCAGTTGATGATGGGATCCTGCGCATTGCAGTGTCACTGCAGAGAAATGGCTGCCCGTGACGGAGGTCCCCGTGGGCAGCGTGAAGGCGTACCTGGAGAGGAAGCGGGGCGAGGGGTACTCGGTGATCGGGCTGGAGCAGACGGCCCACAGCAGGCCTCTGGATGGGTTCGTGTTCCCGGACCGCACGGTGCTGGTGCTGGGGCGGGAGAAGGAAGGCATCCCAGTGGACATCATCCACATCCTGGACGCGTGCGTGGAGATCCCGCAGCTGGGCGTGGTGAGGTCGCTCAACGTCCATGTCAGTGGTGCCATAGCCGTCTGGGAGTACACGCGCCAACAACGCAATCAGCGTTCCTCTTCCTCCTAGCTTGTACTAGCTTGTTTTTGGTTCCATCCATCATTGACTAGTGCTATTGCTGCTCTCTAATCCAGTTTTCCCTCAAGCCTCAATCAACTCTTTTAAGTAGATTCATTTCATTTGTCACCCTCCCTAGCCGGAACGGGTGGAGTTAAAAAAAAAATCCCTTCCTACCAAGACTGAACATGGGAGTACATTGGAGTAAAAAAAATTCCCCTCCCACCAAGACTGTTCATCTCAGAGGAGCTAGAGCTTTGTGAGAGGGAGGAAGCGTCAGAGCAGCACTGGCTTCATCAGAGGAGAGAGAAAGCGTCATGGATTCAACCGGCTCCCATACGCTCCAGCTCTATCACTGTTCATCTCAGAGGGTTATGAATTTTGTGAGGAGAGAGGAAGTGTCAGAGCAGCACCGGCTGTGTGAGGAAACGTCAAAAGAGCTAGAGCTGAGAAAAAAAAAAGCTAGAGCTAGTAAGGCTTCGATTGATGAGGCTCCTACTGACTTTAACTTCTGTTTATAGGACTATAGGAGTTATTTTCATCTTCATCTCTCCTCTCATAGTCAGAATCTAAAAGCGAGAATAGAGCAGTCCCAAACTAACACTCCTTAAACTGGAGTTACGAGAGAAGTCCTAAACATCCCTTAAGCTATCATGAATCTAAAAGCGAGTGTCTCAAACACCAACTGTCATGAATCTATTTAGCTAGTATTAAATCGGCTGCCGGCTAGTATTAAACCAGCTGCCTCTACTTACTTGTATGACTGATTTGACTGATTTGGTTGTTTTTTAGGAGATTTGCTGTCTAGATCTATTTGGCTAGTACATGCCCCGTTTTGTAGGGTTCCTATCGTCTTTAACTTCTCTGACATATTCACTGTTGATACATTATTCATAGGAGTCATTTTTATCTCTCCTCTTCCCTCCTCTCACAGAGTCCGTGATGACAGATGAAGCTAAAAAACTAGCTTCTTTTACTTCCACTAAAAAACTAGTTTCTTTTACTTTCACGGACTCTGTGAGAGAAGTAAAAAGATAAAAACACTCATACAAATAGTATTTGAACAGTGAATACATCATAAAAAGCCCCACCAACTTTGCCTAAATCTATTTAGAATCCATGTGGCTAGTACTAAACCGTGTGGGTCCTTACTACTTGAGATTCTATTTGGATTTCACCTCCTAAATTAAAGTGGACTAAAGTATTTTAGTCACGTTTTAGTATCTCTGGAGTAACTAGTGGAACTTTTAGTACATCATCTTGAGTGACTAGTGAAACTAAAGTGTTTTAGTCGTTTTTTTGTCAGTTTGCTTGACACTTTAGTCCCTAAAATGACTAAAGTTTATTATCAATTTGTTTAGCACTTTAGTCCACAAAGTGATTAAGGTTTGTTTATAGTCAGTTTATTTGACACTTTAGTCCGTAAAGTCGGACTAAAGTTTAATTGACTAAAATGATTAAAGTTTGTTTATAGTCAGTTTGTTTGACACTTTAGTGTTCCTATAGTGACTAAAGTTTAATCCACTTTTAGAAGGTGGAAGTTTAATCCACTTTAGTTTAGGGGGAAGTTAAAGTTTAATCTACTCTAGTAGTGATTAAAGTTTGTTTATAGTCAATTTATTTGGCACTTTAGTTCTTAAAATAACTAAAGTTTAATCTATTTTTAGGAGGTGAAAGTTTAATCCACTTAGTTTAGAGGAGGTGAAAGTTTAATCCACTCTAGTTTAGGAGATGAAAATCAATTACGAGTTTAGGGGAAGTGAAAGTTTAATCCTAGTTTAGAGGAGGTGAAAGTTTAATCCACTTTAGTTTAGGAGATGAGAACCAATTATGAGTTTAGGGGGAAGTGAAAGTTTAATCCACTCTAGTAGTGATTAAAGTTTGTTTATAGTTAATTTGTTTGGTACTTTAGTCCCTAAAATAATTAAAGTTTATCTTGTATTGATTAAAGTTTGTTTATAGTTAATTTATTTGGCACTTTAGTCCCTAAAATAATTAGAGTTAATCCACTAGTTTAGGAGATGAGAACCAATTATGAGTTTAGGGGGAAGTGAAAGTTTAATCCACTCTTATAGTGATTAAAGTTTATTTATAGTTAATTTGTTTGGTACTTTAATCCCTAAAATAACTAAAGTTTATCTAGTATTGATTAAAGTTTGTTTATAGTTAATTTATTTGGCACTTTAGTCCTAAAATAACTAGAGTTTAATCTATTTTAGGAGGTGGAAGTTTAATCCACTTAGTATAGGAGAGGTGAAAGTTTAATCCACTTTAGTTTAGGAGATATAGAACTCTAGTTTAGGAGATTGGACCATTAAGAGATGGGAACCGATCAGACCCTCGAATCTATTTGGCTAGTACAACTAAAATCGGCTGTGGGCAGTATTAAATTAATCGGCTGCTTCACTCACGATTTACGGCTTGTCTACTTGCTTCGCTGGATCGACATCAGGAGTAGGACAGTGGAGACTGCAGACAATTTAATTAAGTACAATACTTATTTATAGAGGTCTACCGGAACTCGCTCTTTATTTTATTGCTACATAGTACATGTATACACAGTCATAATACAAATTATTATTGCTGCCAACACAAGCTAGATTGCATGACATGCATGTGTGTAAATGAAAAGATATCGCATGCCGCCGGCATGTATTTTTTCTCCAAACACTCCTTTTTCAGTGCGCGCGTGCCTGCTCCAGGCGGTGCTGTGCCCAGTCCTTGACGTCGTGCGCCTTGCCGTTGCCGGACTGCGTATGCTGCTGCTGATCCGGCGCCTGCTGCAGGTAGCGGTACATCCACGCCAGCACGGCCACCGCGGCCGCGCCGAACCCGCCTGACGAAACGAAGCCTGTCGTGAGCAGCGCCACCGTGATGGCCGCCGGCACCAGCACGGGGCTGAAGATCACCAGCAACGGCGTCGCCACGATGAGCGCCAGCACTGTGACCGTCACCGCCAGCCCCGACAGCACCAGCATGGTTAAGGCCGCCATGGCTGAGGCTAGCGCCTTGGCCACCGCCGCCATGGGCGCCGACGACTGCTGCTGCTGCTGGCCGTAGTGGCTGGCGTTGTAGTCATCGTCGCCGTGGAGGCCCCTCATGTAGTTCTCTCCGACGGCGTCGGCGTCGCTTCTTCTTCCTCCACGATGGTGCGCTTCGTCCGCACGATGACCGCCAGTGGCCATAGTATTAGCTATGGCCTGTTTCTTCTCTTCTTTAATTGCAATACAACAACACAATCGAAAGAAGTAGCTAGTACTTCCCTTCCTTCTGGTATAGCTGCTGGCTGGATGATCCTGCTGAACCGAAAGCTAGTAGGGTGCGCGCATATATAGGACAGACCGACAGACAGCACAGAGTGCATGGAAATGGATACGGCTGGGGAGGGAGACACACGCGAGGGCGCCTCACCGACAAGTGGAGGGGTACGTGGCCACGTGCCCACGTTTCTGCTCCGCGTGGAATCCCCCAAGCCTCCGCTCCTGCCGCGTGTCGGGGCTCCCCGAAAAGAATGGCTTCCGACCAGTCGGATGAAAGTCCTCCGCCGACCCCCTTTCCTTGCTTCTGATTTTTTATTTTCCTGATGTTTAATTTGGCCTAGCAGTTTCCTTCGGTCCAGCATGACATCTTCTAATCTCCTTCGTTCTGCTCGGTCACAGCCCAATATTTCCCCAGCCCACGTGGAACGGCCTAGGAAGCGAGTGGCTTTCTGACTTCGAGTGACGGACGGGCGACGATTCCTATTCCTATCGCTATACAGGTACGTAACATTTTTCTTTCGTCATTTCTTTGCGTGTATTTTTCCGTTTTGTTTGTTCTTTGGTATTTCTTTTTTCCTATTATTTTCATTTTCCTTTTTGCTTTATTTCTTTTTCCACTGTTACGTGTGAATTTTTTCTTTTCTTTCTATCTTTCTTTGTTTATTAATTTCATGTTTTCCCTTTTTCACCTTTTTCATTTTTTGTATTAATTTATTTCATGATATGTCGTTCTTTAAATTTCATTTTTTTTGTTTCCTTTATTTTATTCCTTTTTCTTTTCTTTTTTATTCTCCTCTTATATTCTTTTTCTTTATTTTTCAAATTACGTTCTTCTTTTTCGATGTCCTTTGTTTCTTTTTCATTTAAATTTGTAGCTAATTATGTTCCTTTTAAGGTTTAGATTAATTTCACATTTTCATTCTTTTCTTTTTATTTTTTTCTCATATTCCTTTCATTAATTTATCTTCTTTCTTATTATTCTTTTAATTTATTTTCTTTCTTCTAATTTTTTTATTATTTTCTTCCCTATTACATAATTGTAACTCTTTTAATTCATATATAATATATATAAGATGTTTTATGATATATTTTTTATACTTGCGAATTATAATCGAGTTGTACTATAATTAATTTTGAGTATTCACTTAGTAATTATATGGTTTTTTATATATATTTTAGGTTCAAATAATATTTATCTAGTGTTCTTTTTAATTTTTATTCATTACATATCTTTATTTTCTAGTTGTGATGCTCACGTAGTATATACATATGTTGTTGTATAATTGATTTTTAGATGTTCAAGTATTATATATGTAATGTTCGATGATATATTTTGTGATGTTGATATAGTATACTAGCGATGTTCACTTAGTATATATGTGATGTTCTATGATATATTTGTATGATATTTACATAGTACTCCCTCCATCTTAAGATATAAGGCGTGATTTAACTTGGTGTGGTCTTCAAAATTATTGTTTAACCATTAATTTATACTATTATATATAATTTATGGAAACAACAAAAGTATCATTATATAGTATTTGGAAAGATAAATCGAATATTATCACTATTGTACTATAATTTTTTTGATATTATTAGACTAACTATTGGTCAAAGATAATAAAGTTTGAATTTTAAAATACATGCATGCCTTATATCTTGAGACAGAGGGAGTATCTAGTATAGATGAGATGTTCCAAGATTATCTTTAGTTACCCATGACATGGTATACGATGTATTTTTATAATGTTGTTCATGTGATATTTTGTTTAATTTTCCCTGTAATGTTCACAAAGTATAAGTGACGTTCTACAATATACTTTGCAATGTTTATGAAGTATATATGTGATCTTTTCAAATTTTTCTTTTTTTTCTTTTCTTATCTAAGTTGTTTATTTTTTCTATATATATTAGCACATGTTATTTATGTTTTTATTTGTATTTTCTGTTTTACTCTAATTAATTACTTTGATAATTTATATTTCACTCTTTTTTATTTTTAGGCACACGTAATATTTGCATACCATACATATGCTGTGCGCGATTAGCGCCAAGCCCCAAGCCCCATGCTATCGCTATTTGTTTTTATTTCTTCCCTTTTCCTTTTCTTTTTTCATGTGTTGACTTTTTCTCCTTTTAATTTTAATTTTATTTTGTTTGTATGTTTTTCATTTTTTTTTCTTCATCCATTTCTTTTCAATTTTCCATTTTAATATAGGTAACCTTTTATTCTTATTTTCACATTTTAATATTTTCTTTATTCTTATTCATTTTTCTCTTAGCATAATTATTTATTGTTTATTTCAATTTCTATTTTCATGTTTTAATATGTTTTTCTTCTATTTACTTCTCTTTTCTCTTTTTATGTTTCATGTACATTTTTTATTTTGATTTTATATTTTTATCTTAAACTAATTATTTTTATGTTTAATTTCTCTCTCTATATATATATATATGTGTTATATGAGATCATTTCATGTTTTTGTAATACATATGATTATTTTTATATATTTAGTATTTGTTATTTATTTTTTTATTTCTAATTTTTGTTAGTTTACTCTATTTATTTATTTTAATAGTTTTATTTTTAGATACATACAATATTCACGTTGTATAAATAAGATGTTTTATGATATATCTTGCGTTGTTCTATGATTTATTTTATCGTGCTTATGTAGTATACATATGATGTTTTATGTACTTTATGATGTTCATGTAATATACATGTTATGTTTCATAATAAATTATTGTGATGTTCACATAGTGTACACGTGATGTTCTACAATATATTATACGATGCTCATAAAATATATATGTGATTTTCACGTATTATACACGTTGATGTTGTCACTGCTCCATACACAGTCATGATAAAATTCACATATGAAAATATCTTATTTATTTATTTATTATATATGCTTAGTCATGGATGTCAATGTGGTGTCCTTTTAATTTTGATTTAAAGTTGTTTTGTTTTCTATTAGTACTGCAACATATGATTGCTTAATTTCTATTCTTATTATCCTTTTTCTACTTTGATTGAAATTCCTTTTCATTGCTTAATTTCTATTTTTATTATCCTATTTCTACTTTGATTAGAATGCCTTTCCATTGCTTAATTTTTATTTTTATTATCCTATTTCTACTTTGATTAGAATTCCTTTTCATGTTACTAAGAAGTCTTACGTGTTTGATATAGGATTTAGAGCTTTATTTGGATTACAATTATAACTCCCACCTTTTAAGATTATATTAAGAAACCCTATTTGTAATTGAACTTTGTTTCGTGCTAGATAAGAGCTATTCTAACTCGTATCTCGTATATGAGCATAGGTTATATATATATATATATATATATATATAAGTCCGAACGGAAGAAACTCTTCATTACCTGGTAGTAAGAGGGAAACGAATCTAAAAAGAATGGATAGACGAAAAAAAAGAGTTAGAAATTTTACCTCTTTATTATTATTATTATTATTATTATATATATATATATATATATATATATATATATATATTTCGAACTTAAAAACAAATGGTTGAATGGCGTTGTGGTGGGAAGCTCTTTCAAGAGCTATATTATTCTTGTGACCGACGTCTCTCTTTGCACTATTTTTCCTGTTGTTACAGACTTCACCTTTTTGAACGCGGAAGTAGAACATGCATAGCTGTGCTGGAGCAAATGGTTTTTGAACGCGGAACAGCGAAAGTAGGATACGAGTTGTGCTGGAGCGAACGGCTGGGCTAGGAGCCTAGGACGAAGAGCTGGGCTGGGACACGAACAGAACGAGCGCGACGTGCTGAGCCGCCCCCAGGGGCTCCGCTTCATTCGGCATCTGACCCTGAACTTCAAGGCCCACCAAGTTGGATTGTCCGGTAACCCAAGTGACCCGACTACACGAGAGAGGACGGATAGAGACATAATAGCGAATCACTGAAGAGTAAAAAACGTCTTAATTTAATTAAAATTATAAAAAATACGACATTAAATAGATATACTATAAAATATAATTAATAAAAAAACTAATGATACTATCATAAATATTATTTCTGAAAATAATACAATAAAATCTAGCACAGTAAAATAGCCTCAAAACTAATTATTAATTATCGCCTACTGGTTTACTAGGCCAATTCCACTAAAAAGTTTTATATTCAAATAAACACTAACAAACGTGTTCGTACATAGCAACAAGTCTATAAATATCATCGCTTGATTGAAAACCAATCAGCGAATCAATCATTCATTCATCAACCATGCATCGTCACTTGATGAGGTTGGTGATGATGGCGGTGGCTACCATGGCAATCTGCACCAATGCAAATAATCTGTGTTGCGCTGAGCCAGCGGCCTTGGCCTTGCATGCATTGGCGAGCCTCACCGTACCTCATATATATGGGTGTATGCTCGCTTGTTGATCTCGTCTTGTGCGCTAGTGAAGAGGCGAGGCCAACACCGTACCGGCGTCGAGCTTGGCGCACTGGGCAAGCGCCGGCAACGGATGGCTGGTTATTGGCCTCGAGGCAGGGTAAGTCTTTTTTTTTAACTCAGAAAGCTTTATAGACCACAAGCTCCACGCATATCGTCGAAGACCAGTTCGGTTACAAAGCTTGGTGTCAGGCACCAGAACGCAAGCCCTCCATCAGGAAAAGCTGCTACCACTACACCACGACACCACAACACCAGAATTGGCGTTGGATGATCTGACGTCGTTGACGTAAAAAGTCGTTGATGATCTGCGAACACCTCGGGCTTATACCCAAAATCGATATCCGAGGTGTGCCAGTCGATTTGACCAGTTAATCGACAAGGACGATAACTAGAACAAAGCTGAACGAGACGACGACGATATGCCTGGACGCCAAGGCTCAGATTGATCAAGGATAACTAGAACAATAGTAGAACGAGACGACAACGATGCGCCCGGACGTCAAAGCTCTGATTGCTCAAAACACGGAACTTGCAAGGTTGATGGAGATCTAGTAGATGCAGCCCATCAAAGCATTGAAAGAACTCGTAGATAATTAAACCTAATGCGGTAAAGATAAATTACTGGTAAAGTAGATAAAAAAGTAATTGATTGTATTTGATATGCTTGGATATCTTTTTTCTCACGACCCCTAAGTACATATTTATACTCCGGTAACAGACACGACTCGTACCCTTTCTAAACAAAACAAACTCCTATTTTAAAGGAAATAACTGACTCGAGCGGGAGTCGGACCCAAATAACAATAATATTTTCCTAAACAAACACCTCTATTTTTAAGGAAACAAACGACTCGTGCAAGAGTCGGACTCGAAATAAATCTATTAACACTGACATGAAATTTCCTTCACGATGAAACCTTCCATCGGTAGACTTCCTTCAATCCGCAACTTTCCTTCAATGTCATCGGCAACTTTCTGCTGACATCAGCTATTTCACTTCTATCGGTAGCTTTCTGTTCAATCGCTCTTCGGTAACATCTTCTTGTCTCCATCGGCAACATTCTCTCTACTCTCATCGGTAATCTGCTGACACCAGCCACGTCATCCTGCTTCCATCGGTAGCATCTACCATTCATCGACAGATTTTCATCTTCATCGGCAATACTTTCCTGTCGGCAACATTCCTGTTTCTATCAGCATCATCCCCTTGCCTTCATCAAGTCTCCCTGCCTTCATCGGCAACAAATCCCTGTCTTCATCAGCAACATTCGTACTTTTATCGGCAATCTGACTGGTAATATTCCGATGCCGATAAGGAACGACAACTAGCCTTTTGCCGATCAGCACAATCTTTAGATCATATTGACACGTGTCAAAAAACGGTGTCAATAGACGCTAAAAGCGGATACAGCGTCAAACGATCTGACGCTAAAAACATATAGCGTCAGACTTGTGCAGACGATGTAAGTCCTGACGCTAAAAACATATAGCGTCAGACTGAACTTTCAGCGTCAGATAGTCTGTTGCCGTGAATATTTTTAGCGTCAGATAGTCCATCAACAATGTTCAGCATCAGATACTATGATGTCACACATATACCGTCAGATCATCCTACGATCTTTATATTTATAGCGTCAGATTGTTCAACGGAACAATATATATATGGAAAAAAAATAAATTACAAAACATGTAGCACAATTAATATCCAGATTCAAGCTTAAGATCCATCACATAAGATACATGCATACATCACATGAAGGTCAATAATATATAACATACAGTCTTGTCTTGCATATGATTTGAATCATCCAACAAAGTCCCAAAAGATTACATGATGCACATCTCAAACAATTTGAGGTACTAAGGTTTGTGATTACAATCATTTCTAGAAACTCAAAAACCAAAAGCAATGGTTATATCAACACTGACCACATTCATCAGGCACTGCCAGAAAACAAAATGACATAAGTACACATTAGCTGATCAAAGAAGAAAGAGGGGGACACTGGCTGCTGCTTGCATTCCTAAAGATAGTATCCAACAATTTATTTATTTATAGAGTTCCTCCTAAACATAGCATAGCGGCTCTGCACCATCTGCTTTTCTAGGCCCTGACGACCTCTCTCTGTAATGCCTTATATTGGTACTAGTAACAATGGCATTATTTATAGAGCATTGGTACTGTCGCATTCCTCCATCACTTCTAGAGATCGAAAAAGAAGAAGGCATCACAACAGCACCTGGACGGACGGAGATGGGCAGGGCCTGGAGGACGCCGTCCTTGGTTGTGTTGGCGCTGCTGGTGGCGCTCCTGGGCACGGCAGCAGGCGGCGGCGACCCAAAAGCTGATGCTCCAGCGGCGGACGAGGACACGGCAGCCGGTGGCGGTGACGGACGGAGCTCAAGCACCAGTGCTAGCGATCGACGAGGAAGAAGAAGGTAGCCACAAGATGACGATAGGCGCCAAGACCAAGGCGACGCTGGGGTCGGCGGCGCCGTGGGGAGAGGGAGGCAGACGGTGTCGTGTTGGGGGTGGGCGGTGCCGGTGGTGGGCGGCGCCGCTGTGCAGGTGGGGAACGACCGGCGTTGGGAGGTGAGCAGGTGGACAGGGCGGCGTGCAGGTGGAGAGGACGACGTGTAGGTGGAGAGGACGGTGTGCTGGCGGCGTGCAGGTGGAGAGGGCGTCGTGCAGGAGGAGAGGGCGGCGTGGGGCTCGGGCAGGTGGAGAGGGCGGCGCGGGGCTCGGGCGTCGGGTGGGGGTTGGCGGCGGACAAGGTGGGAGAGGCCGGTGATTTTGGATCTGGGAAAGGTTAAGGTTTTTTTTACATGGGCCAGGCCAAAAAATTGGGCGCGAAAATAAGGGGCACGCGGGAGCTTAAGGCGGGCCGCGCTAGTTTAGGTGGGGCCCACATATGTTTAGCGACATACAGTATGAGGGTGTAATATTTTCAGCGTGAGACCATCCAACGGTAAAAGTCGATATTTACACCGACAGACAACGAATCGGTAAATGAAAGAAATGGCGTCAGATGGTCTCTACGTCAGCTTTAGCGTCAGATGGTCCATCGTTAAATAAGTTTTTTAGCGTCAGATGTCTGATGGTGATTCGGTGTTGTGGTGTAGTGTACATCATGGTTGGCCATGCAATCGGTCACCCTATTACAGGATTTAGGACAAACAGATATGAGACAAGTCGTAAAATTGGTAGCCATCATAAACCGAATTTGTCTAAAAAGAGCATGTAACACCCTGGTGTTTTATCTTAATTAAAAATTAATCATGTCATCATATGCATTAAACATGATTCAATTGATTGATAACCTCGTTATGCATTGAGCTAAAATGAGTTTATTTGATTGAGTGTGGTTCAATTGTTTGAATGCTGGTCATCTTTTCAAATTCAAACTTTCAAAATTTAAATCCAAACCCTAATTCTCAGAGGGGTTAAATCAAACCCTAAACATGAATTTCAAAATCTA
This sequence comes from Microstegium vimineum, assembly GCA_022036555.1. Classification (NCBI taxonomy): domain Eukaryota; kingdom Viridiplantae; phylum Streptophyta; class Magnoliopsida; order Poales; family Poaceae; genus Microstegium; species Microstegium vimineum. Next base: position 30,811,018 of record CM039139.1, on the reverse strand, counting down.
AAAATAATTTGCACATGGTTGTTTAAGCAAAGTTGTAGAGCTCTGTTTGAATTGCATTTGTTGTGTTTGCAGTTTTTCAAGTGTTATTCAAGTTTTAAGAGTAATTGCAAAGGGGGTAAATCCTTTTTAAAAGGTTTTCAAATTTCAAAAATGCATTTTCATTTTTAGGCCGAATTTGAAAATGTGTGTATTGACAAAAGTGTAGATCATGAAATTCTGAGCAACTTTGGTATTCAAAGTTTTTCATAAAAACCCTTGGAAGCTTGAGCAATTTGTAAATTAGTACCAAGGGTTGTTCAGTCATTTCCTCGAGCAGTTGCATGGCAACGAAGAACTCGACGCCGACACCTGGCCGGCCACTTGCCGACGCCATCGTGCGACTTCTGGCGTGGACGAGCGTCCCATCGGATGCATGGCATCACCACGGTTGCGTTGCCGCCTTCAAAACGCGACGTCACCCCTCCCTCCGTCCTCTTTCACGCTCGCAACGCCGCGCTCTCGTTCTGCTCTGCTTCGCCGAGCGTGCGCTCCGCATCGACGAGCTCGCCCGAGCTCGTTATCCACTGCCAAGTCTCCAATCCACTGCCATTGTCTTCACCTGGACCTTGCGCATCCTCGGGGTGAGTTGGTTGAAGCAGCCGAGTACTGGTTTGCTCGGCGCGGCTTCGTCTTTTTCAACTCCGGCGAGAGCGCCGCCGCTCTAGTTTGTAGTCGACCCGGCTATCCAGGAGCCACATTGCTCTTTGATATTTTGTTTCTTATTCTTGGTTCATCACTGATCCTTGTCGGTCTCTCCGTTTCTCCTTTGGTGAACCACGGCTCCGGGAACGCCATTGTTGCCGCTCGGCTCCAGTTTCCGCCGGCACGGTCTTCGTCGACCGACCGTTCTACTTCATCTCCGGCCGCGTTTGTGAGAGCTTCGCGATCAGGGTGAGCTCCTCGAACTCTCCGTGCGCTTAGTTGAACTTGTTGTGAGCAGTAGTGCTCTGTCCGCGAGCTCCGCCGCCGTTCATGGCCGTCGCGGTGGTGCGCTCGTCGGTGGGACGCGTCTGTCCATTGTTTTCCAATCCGAGTCTTGCGCTAGCTTCGCCTAGCCGTCGTGAGTCCGTCCGCGGTGTTGGTTGTTCCAGTGCATGCTCAGTTTCGTCGGAGCACGTCGCGCAGATCTCCGCCGTCCGCCATGGCCGCCGGCGGGGTCGTTTCGTTAGGGTTTCAGTTTGTTTCGCGTGCGCTTCGTGTTGTTTGGGGGCCACTGAGTCTAGTAGAGTGCTTGGTTGAGCCGATTATGGCTTGTTTACGCTGGCATATGTGCGGCCGCACGCGGGGTGCCGCCATTGCCATCGGTGAGGTCTCTGCGGTAGGTTTTAGCCTTGTTTCGGTTGTGCGTTATGCTCGTGGTTGCTTCCTGAATTCATCGCAGTGCTTGGTTGCTCCGGCGCAAGCTTGTACTCGCCGGTGTACGTGCGGCCGAGCTCGGGTCGCTGCCGTCGTCGCCGGTGAGGCGTTTCTGAGGGATGGAAATGGTCATGTCGCACCTCGTTGGGTTTGGGGTGAAGTGCTGAGTCCAGCGCACGAGTCGGTTGAGCGGTTGGTTCGCCGTCGGCGATGCGCCGCCGTGTTTCTTGGTCGTCGGTGCCGCTACTCTGCGTCTGAGTCGCTGACGGGTGGGACCTAGCCGTCAGCGAGTTAAATCAAAGGTTTTTTTTTCTTTTTTGTTTGAACAGTAGCAACTTTTGTTATTTTCATATGTTTATTTCTGTGCATATTTAAATTCTACAAAATTTTGGGTATGCTCTCTGTGATGTGTAGTATTTAAGAAAAATATAACATGTGCATATTCAGTATGTTTTTAATCCTGTAAAAATTCTCAAAGTAATTAAAAAATGACTTTTTCATGATTTTTCATGCTCTGTTTATTGCTCCAAAAATTCTGGGAATTTTTGTGTAAACTTTATACACTAATACCTTGCTGTACAAAAAGTTTGGGAATTTTTGGAGGCTCTGTTATACATGGCTATTTGTATAATTAATAATAAAATGATTAGTAACCCTAATTACTTTAGGTTTTGTGTGATTTTGGGTTGATTGATGTTAATGGTCATTAGTCCAGTGACAACCACAAGTTGAACATGTTTGATAAAATGCTATTTGCTCAGTTCTTTTAGATATAATTATTAACTTAGATAATCAAGTTAATTAGGGTTTAGTTAAAATGCTTTATGATCTAGTTTTACTTTCATTCATGAAGGGAAGTTGTACTCAATGTGCTTAATCTATTTTAATCATATCTTAAGTGCATACTTGTGTGTTGCAAAGTATCATGTCTATCATTCAAGCATCATCTAAGCATAACATTATATCGTGTAGATATCTCGTCAGTTGGGTTGGATAACCACCCTGATGAAGGGGGTTTCTCTGTGATTGAATCTGAGCCCGAGTTTGTTTATCTCTCCAACCAAGGCAAGCCCCGGTGCATTCAAATATTTCCTTGTATTTAAAACGATTGATTTAAATACACTTATGATTATTCTATTGCATTACAGTAATTAATTAAATTCCTACTTGATGCATAGCTTTATCCTTGGGTTATTGTACCTACACCTTGACACTTGTTTAAAGATGCAAACTTTTAGCTAAACATGATTAGTTGCTTAGAACTTTTATAGTAGGTGATTTCCGGTCATCTACGCATAGTGTATTGCTTCGGCAAATGGCTATGTTGTTTCGAGAAAGGAATGTTTGTTTGGAAGTAATAACTTGAGATCGCGCGAACACGGTGTTTGGAGTAGTGTGTACCCTCCAAGTTCGAGGAACTGGATGGAGGTGTACTGTGCTCTCGGGTGGCGGAACCCGGTCTTGGCTAGAGGATCCAGGGAAAAGTAGTTATATGTGTGCTTCAGTGCTACATATGACGTGTGATTGGGAATCCCCAGCTGGGTTTAATCGATTCAGATCGTCGTGCTCCTCGGTTATGGAGACTTATCTCATTGTTCTTCTGCGCAGTAATATACTTAAACCGGATACATGTGGATCCTTTTCTGGATAGTCATTACTTTTCTATTGATCATACCTCTAGATCGATACCTGAGTAATCTTATGAATGAAACCAATGAATTTCAATTCTTTCATAAATGCTCATTTATGCAAAATATTTGATTCTTGCAAACCACACCTTGAATCCTATGACTTGCATACTGTTTTGTCCACCAAATATTTCTTTTGTCGGATAGGACTTGTTGAGTACTCCCGTACTCAGGGTTTGTTAACCCCTGTTGTAGATGAGGGTCACAACCCGATTTGTGTGGCTTCGTGCTGCATGACCGTGGTCGATGCGGATGAAGATGAGGAATGAAAAGTCTTTGCTTGACTCTTGGGCAAGAGTAACTCGGTTGTTTGTTTATACTCTATCAGTAGCTTGATGTAATCGTTTGACACTATGTTATGTTTCAAAAACTTATGGTTTGTAATATGACTTTAAATTTCCGCTACTTTGATGTAAATTAAATTACTGTATTATTTCTGCAATGTTTGTAATGGGGAGATCCTGTTCGGAAAGAGGTGAATGACCCGCTGTAAAGTGGCGACACCTGACGGACTAATTAAGGTTTGGAACATTTATTTGGGATTAAGTCGGATGGACTATTAATCCTGGTAAGTGGGCCCTATCTTAAGAGGTTCTATCATAGAGCACCTTCTAAGCTACCATCTAACAAGTCTGTTGTTAGCGCCTTGCCCAAGTTTGAGGCGTTCGTCTCCAGAATAATTCTCGTCATGCCCAGCTGTGCCGCTCTACATAGCCCATGGAAGGCTGCCAAAGCTTCAGCATGAAGAACACTTGCTGCTCTTTGGATGCAGTCTGCCCTAGTGTCCAACACAAAGTCTGTGCTATCCCTTGCCACATAACCCCAACCACCCTTCCTTGTTAAGGTTGAAAAAGCCGCATCAATATTTAGCTTGTAGTGCTCATCCTGTGGTGGTCTCCACTTTGGTTGTGCAGATTGACTTTGGGTCTTGTTTGGGCCTTTCAACTTTGCAAACTCATTTACATGATATTGTACAGCATTACACACCTCCCCCGCAATTTGCACTCTTTCACCTTCATTTTCTTTGTTTCTTGCCATCCACCATCTGCATAGCCAAACCACAGTTTTTATTTGAAGCTCCGGTTGCAATGCCCATATCTTAAGTGCAACTTCCTTCCCTGAACAACACCTTGCTAAACTGCATCGCACCCCTTCTAATTGCAAAGACCTTCAACACTCCCGAGCCCTTTTACAGTTAAAGAAGAGATGGCCACAATCCTCATCGAGTCTATTGCACATGAGACATAATGTTTCAGTTCTTACTTTCCTTCTTTTCAGATTTTTCCGGACTGGTAGGCTGTTATAGATGAATAGCCAGAAAAACATTTGGACTTTGTTTGGTACCTTCAGCTGCCATATTTTGTGCCAAGGGAAATCAGTGTCCCCTGTACCCCCTTCTGCAGATGTCCCAGCTTCTCGTCCAGTCTCATTGTCTCGGATTTGCACCGCCAACTTGTATGTTGATTTGACAGAGAAGAGTCCCTTTGAATCAAAATGGCAAGCTGGCCAGTTAGGCATATCCTCTCCAATTGGGATCGTCAAAATAACCTCTGCATCCTCCTCCCAGAAAATGTCACGTACCAGCTGCTCATCCCACCCCCCAGTGTTTGGGTCGATGAGTTCATCCACCCTTGTTAGCAGGCAAGCCCCTCTTGGGGTGGCAGGCTGCCGAGTCACACCCCGTGAAATCCATGGATCAGTCAAAATATTAATTTGCCTCCCATCACCCACCCTCCAGATCAAGCCTTTCCTCAAAAGATGAATCCCCTATAAGATACTCCTCCATGAGTATGAGATACCCCCTTTTGCTTGGCACTCTAGGATGTTGTTGTGAGGGAAATATTTTGCTTTCAACACTCTGCCACAGAGACACCCTGGTTTGGTCAGCAGCCTCCATGCCTGTCTAGCCAACATAGCTAGATTGAACAAGTGAAGATCTCTGAATCCCAAACCCCCTTTATTTTTTTGAGCGAGTCAACTTCTCCCAGCTGAGCCAATGGATTTTATTAATTTTATCTTGCTGACTCCACCAATATCTGCCCACCATTGCACTAATTTCGTCACACAAGGAGTGGCGCGCGGGGGTGGGAGCTTTGCCGGTGTGCTAGCAGCTCTGGTGGGGCGGTGGTGGAAGCTGCCACGGATCAATGGCTTTCGCCCTCTTCCCCCTCCACCAAAATGTCACACATCAATGGCTTTCGAATGTCGATCTTCACCTTAATCCGCAGGAACCCACCAACTGCTAAACCGTCATCTTCTATGTCAACTGCCAGTGCTCTTCCAATCCGATTGCCAAACAACACCCCGTTTGTCGAATCCATCAACCCAAGCGGGAGATCAAAAACACGAACCCAGACCGGAATGTGAGTGAATTCCAGGTCCTTCAACCGCTTGTTGCTGTCAAAATCTGCAACCACTAAAAGGTCACCCTCAAACTCCCAGGGACCGTCCATAAGAGCTCTCCTCTCCCCCTGCCTGCAAGAACGTGAGAAGAAAAAGATTCCGACCGAGCTCCTTGCATCTAATTCCCTGGCCAGGGCACCAAATCCTCCCGAGAGCTTGTGCCAGGCCATCAGTGTTACCTGCCTTGCTTGCAAACAGTTTGCCCATTGCCTGCGGGGCTTGTTCTCCATCTCCTTCCTTGCGCTTGGCTCCTCTAATCCTGCTCCTCTCCTCCTCGGAAAGCTTAAGGCCCTTCAACAGACCCTCCAGACCTACCCCGCTACCGCCGCCACCTGGACTGCCCATCGCGACGCGCCTCCTGCCCGCCGGTGCTCTCACCTCCACCCCAGCTTCCACCACCGCCCCCACCAGGGTACGTCTTGATGTGGTTGGTTACGAGAGGGTTGGCGTTGATGACGCCGATCCATGAGGGAGGCCACCGTACCTTGGCTAGTACTAGTAGGCCCCAGGTGTAGGCAACGGGCCGGCCTCCTACTTATATGGGCTGAGCTTGGCTGGGCTGGGCTGGCCCTGAGATTGAAGGAATTTCATCCTCCTGTCCTCCATTTCACCTCTCCCGTAGCTTCGTTCGCCTAAAAAAAAAACTCTCCCGTTGCCCGTAGCCCGTGACCGCCAGAGAGAGACATCGTGAAGATGTCGTCGCGTTCGCGGCGGCGGTCGGCCCGGGCCCCCCTCCCGACCGCCGCCGAGCCCCCTCCCGGCCTCTTCCCCGCCAGGGGGGACCTTGTCCGCTTGCTCGCCGTCATATCCATCGCCGCCGCAGCCGCTTTGGTCTGCAGCGTCCTCAACCGCCGCCCTGAGCCCTTCTGCGACTCCCCCAATCGCCCGATTACTTCGCCGACGGTACGGCCATCTCCTTGTACAGCTTCCTTCACTCCTCTCCTTGCTCGCTATTATGGTCTAAGGGAAGGCATGCGCAGATTGTCAACCTTGCCC
>CM039139.1:30733262-30804436 GCA_022036555.1 Microstegium vimineum | reverse complement strand
AACATTTCCCCCTCCTTTTTTCTCAAGTGAGAGGGAGGTGGAGAAGGGTGACACTTTCTGTGCATCATAGAGTACTTCATTCAGTGTGTTGTTTACATTATTTGGTGTTGAGTTTTCATTTTGCAATAACTCCTTTTGGACCTTCTGGTATTTGTGCGTTTATCTGTTGTCATTCAGCAGGTATGTGAAATCCTTGAAAATAATGCCGTAAACGCCAAGATTGACAACTCCAATTGTGAGCCTTGGGTGGTTACCTCTTGGCTCAGGGATCAACTGCTGGTTCCTCGAGAGAGAAAGAATGCTTTCTTGTGGAAGAAGGTATTTATTTCGCAATGTATGTCACCAAATAATTAGTACCTCCTTTATTCCAAATTATAAGTCATTCCAAAAATCTTGGAGAGTCAAAGCTTTTCAAGTTAGTCAAATTTGAGATGCTTTGTCTCTCTAAGATTCTTGGAATGCCTTATAATTTGGGATGAAGTGAGTAGCTTTTCTTGGTTAGTGTCATCTAAATTATTTTGAATAAGAGATCGGATGTTATGTGGTTGATAGGGTTTAGGGGAGAGACGGCGAGTGATGTGCTACAGTACCCGTTGGTAATGTTCATGCCATGGCGACGACTAGGGCTGTGAGGGCGAGAAGGCTGGCCGGGGGCCTTTGCCCACGACTGGGCAAGAGGGAAGGGATTTTCTTCTTAATTCTTGCTTGATTAGATTGATACATGTCCTCTCCTTATATAAAGAGGTTTACTTGACTCCGAAGCAAGGCTTACTTGACTTTTAAGCAAGCGACCCTTGTCTCTAATTAACCCTAACACTAACGGGCCGTACCGTCCGACAAGACCCAATATGCCTATGACGTACTCTAACACTACACCACACTTGGACATGCAGCGAGCTGCAATCAAACCAACTTATAACAATGACTTGACTCGACTCAAACATAACACCTAAAAATAAACCTTTTACATCTCGACTTATTTTATTATTCTCAACCTGAATCGGACTCCGCATCGAAAGTGGACACCCTCCGCGTGCCAGACCTACACGTGTGCAGCCACCTGGATCCCATGGAAACTTCATTATCATTAGCTGCACGTTTTCTGGAACGAAGCGAAAGTGCCCCTCCGATCGGGTGAGATGGGCGCAGCACCGCAACCCCTCAATGGTGACCCGTGAGGAAAGGCGGCAGCGCTTTGCGGGGCAAGGTTGCCGGTGGCCATTTGCGTTTGCCTCGCCGATGTCCGCTGGTTGTGTCACACCAAGAAAGGAGACTTGCGGTCTCACCGCCGTACTTGATGTTGTGCCCCCCCCCCCCCCCCCCCCCCCCCCCCCCCCCCCGCCGAGGTTGACCAATACCACTACCAGGCACGCCTCCTGTTTCCATGTCTTCTGGCACATCACCGGCAGTTCCCGCCGCGCTAGGAGGCTGCGTGCTGCAGCTTGCAGCCGCACCAACGCCGACACCTGGCGGGCACTCTCCCGCGCAGTCTCCTTCCTCTTCTCGATCTGCAACAAGACTGAAATCTGGCATGGAGACGGCTGTCGTCCCATAGACTGACAAGCCGTAGGGGAACCCCAATGGTATGGTGGTTGTAGTGGTCGCCAATTGGGCACCAACTGTTGGGTGAGGTCGGCCAGCACCTTGGCGATGAGATCCGGCAGCAGCTCATCGAAACCTGGCATCTCTGATACCAGGCCCAATAGGCCTATGACATACTCTAACATCAGAATTAAGAGCAAAAAAGTATGGAGTTACCATATTTGCAATGTATTTCACCACAGTTTTAGGTATATGGCAGTGATGCCTGTGAGCCAAGTAATCTCTGGAGTATTTGCCATACTTAAGATAATATTATTTCTATCAAATGTAATTACTTGTGACATTTACTAAAACAGTGCTTGTGCTTTCATATGCAGAGATAATTCATGAATCCTCGTATCTTGGATAGTAGTATAAAGTTATGGTTTGAGTCTAATGCTTATGAATATTATAGTAGTTTAAAACCAATGAGGCAATGACTGCTCTTTGCTGCCAGCATACCCAATTTTTCTGTCCATGCGAGTGAAGAATGCTGTTTGGGACACTTCTAGCATGCACATATTTGCTATTCGTTCTCATAATTATAAAAAATAATATACATTAATGAGCCTCTAAACTACATCAAAAGGTATCATCTATAGGAAACAAAAAAATGATGTATTCTTTTTTTCTTATTTCTGTTTTGACATAGGTCGAAGAACTGATACTAGAAGATTCTCGAATAGATCAATATCCAAAGGTGATTAAGGGGGAGTCAAAAGTTGTCTATGAGTGGCAAGGTACCAATGGAGTTCCTTCTGTTTTTCCTTGGATTTTTTTTTTAAAAAGTACAACCTGGTGCTGTCTTTTTGGGTGAATCTGTGAACATAAGGGCAAGATACCTGTTTCATAGTTTTATTTCTCACTATATATCCTTTAATTTGCTCTCTACCTTTGCAGCAAGTGGCTCGCTTAGTGCAAAGATTAAAAAGGTGCAAGGTGCAAGGGTTAAGTCAAGAACTGGTGTAGGTGCCATAAAACTTGGGGAAGAAATGGGTGCTTGCTTGGGTGAGGTGAGGGAGCAGGGCTTGTCCTCGTGTGATTTAACACGCAAAGAAAGAAGTAAGGCCAAGCTCACGTGCAGTGATTAGGTTAGCCTCTGGTCTCTGGAGTGAGATATAAGTGCTTCTCAAACTAGTCTGATATTATTGTTGTAGGAGTATATGATAGGAGTAACAGGTATCGCCGATCATCGCCGTCACAGTCAGTGTGTGTGCTAGCCTGCTGTTAGGAATCCGATGTTTGTCTTCTGGCAAACTGTGTTGTTGCAACTAAATAAAACGGACGGACAAATAGCTCAAGTCAAGCATGGGATCGGTGTCCATCCAATTGGAGATATTTGTATGCAGTAGCTTTCATTCGTTCTCTTGAAACATACATAACGTATGGAAATCTAGCAGCATGCATTTAGGATGTACTGGAACTGAGCTTCAAAATGCATGATGAACGAAACCTCCTCGGTCACTTCACTTGAAGATGCTGCTGAGGGAGCAATCGTCGTGAACACGCCAGATGGTCTCGCCGAGGAGGTTGGCGACGGAGAGGACGGTGAGCTGCGGGAAGCTGTGCAGGTGCTGCACCGGCACGGTGTTGGTGATGATCACCTCCTGGAAGAGGCCGCTGGAGAGCCTCTGCAGCGCGGGTGGGCTGAAGACCGCGTGGGTGCTGCAGGCGTACACGGCTCGCGCTCCCTCCTTGTGCAGCAGCTCGGCGCCCTTGGAGATGGTCCCGGCCGTGTCGATCATGTCGTCCACCATGACGGCAACCTTCCCCCGCACGTCACCGATGAGGTTCACCACCTCGGCCTGGTTGTGTCCCTGCCGCCTCTTGTCGACGATGGCCAGCGGCGCGTCGGAGAGCTTCTTGGCGAAGGCGCGCGCCCTGGCCACCCCTCCCACGTCCGGCGACAACCACCACCACGTCGTTGGAGCAGATGGTCTTGCTGGCCAGGTAGTCGAGGATGACGGGCTGGCCGTAGACGTGGTCCACGGGGATGTCGAAGTAGCCGATGGACTGGCCCGAGTGGAGGTCGCAGGCCAGCACGCGGTGGGCGCCGGCCTCCGTGATGAGGTTGGCCACCAGCTTGGCGGCGATGGACTCGCGGCCCTGCATCTTCCTGTCCGCCCTGGCGTAGCCGAAGTAGGGGATGACGGCGGTGATGTTCTTGGCGGAGGCCCTCCGGCAGGCGTCGATCATGATGAGGAGCTCCATGAGATTCTCGTTGGCGGGAGGGCAGGTTGGCTGCACCAGGAACACGTCGCAGCCGCGCACGCTCTCCTGCAGCTGCACGTAGATCTCGCCGTCCGCGAACCGCTTGATCTTGATCTTGCCCAGCTCCATCCCAAGGTAGCACGCGATCTCCTGCGCCAGCAGCGGGTTGGCGCTGCCGGAGAAGATGCGCAGACGGCCGCCGCTACTGATGGTGCTGGTGCTGGTGACGGTGACGCCGCGCGGCGCTGGGATTGGGAATGGCAGGGACAAGGACGGAAGGGAGCTGCTGTCGTCGTACCCGTCGTACCCGTACATGCTGCTGCTGCACATGATGGCTGCTATGTGGCCGTGGCGCCGAGGACGAGGACGAGGACGGTGGTTGGGGAAAAGTGACGATGGGCAGGCGCAGCAGGCTCCGGCGGCCATGGAGCAGGACGCACTGGCTCCGGCCATGCTTCGGTTCGGTCTCCAGCAACCAGTCAGCAGCCCATCGGCGATCGAATCAACTCACCACTCGCCTGCTTGTTGCTTCATCCCGTTGCTCTGTCATGGTCCGCATGCCATGCCCACTGTCTCCCCTGCGCTCGGCTCCGGAATCTGGATAAGACGACGAGAGGTCAGAGAGGGAGAGAACGATCTACAGCAGTTTATGGGTTTTTTCTTCGGCCCAGCTCAGGTAGCACATTCTATTCTACTAAGAGCATCTTCAACAGATTAGCTAAATCATTTTATAAAGCTATAAATCTATCTATACCTAATAATAAATAGATAAAATTTCTCTTTACCTAAATTTTAGTCTGGCCCATTCAAAAACTACTCCAACTATCCCAGTCTCTCCCTCCCCGTTGCCCGTCTCCTCTTCGTCAGCAACAACGTCAAGATTAGGATAGCACACAAAGGCAAGTTTTCGGAGCCGAGATATTCATCCGAGTCACTATGGGCGTATTTGTCCAATTGACACGTCCGAAGGAATCAATGTTGGACTTACCGGATCGTTAGCTATTCATGCGAGAATTGATCACTGGTGGGAATCTATAGAGAGTCCGTTTTATGAAATATCTGAGAAAGCAAAAGAAAAAAAAGAGAGACAGGTAGTTTATTTATCACCAAATAGAGATGAATATTATATGATAGCAGCAGGAAATTCTTTGTCCTTGAATCAGGGTATTCAGGAAGAACAGGTTGTTCCAGCTAGATACCGTCAAGAATTTCTGACTATTGCATGGGAATAGATTCATGTTAGAAGTATTTTTCTGCCGCACGTGTTGAAGTATACAAAGGAAAGGAAACAGAACTAGAATCGAAAGGGTAAGGAAACTATGAAAGAAAACAGGAATCAACACGGTTCCAAATCCTGAGTGATTTGATTCGAAGTTAAATCCAAATATAAGTAGAACAAAAAGAAATCGAGAACCATTATAAATTACGTGCCACCAAAAAATCTAACAGGAAAGGCACGTGACGATCCTGAGACTAGAGCGAAGCAGCGCCGTTGAGATAAGGGGTCATGGAGCCGGCGGCTGTCGCAGCGAGGAGTCGCGGAAGGATAGTGGCATGGAGTAGCTCAATCCATCCGTCGAAGAAGAAAAAGGGAAAATCAAAGCCTATGCAATGTGTGCATCGTTGCCAATCAAGAAGACAACGGCCCAGCAGCTTCTATACATGGCAATCAAGATCATAAAAAGTCATGGAATCATGGAAATAAAAAACAAAACAAAAAACCCGCAAAACCACCGTGGTTTGGGGAACAGGTGATTCTTATTCTGACATGGCTTATAATGGAATATCTTTGAGTAAAATAAATAGGGATTCTAATTCGAATCCAAATCCAAATCCAAATAGAAAAGACGATATTTTAACTTGAAAAATAGCAATAAAATGAATTCATGATGAAAAAGTTTGGTTCAAAAAGATGTAGAATAAAATATGAATAAATATGCAATACTTCCGTGTGTTTTTAATTAACATTCAGTTTTTTCTCCCGTTGCAACGTACAGGCATGTTTGGTAGTACCTAATAATAAAGAGATAAAATCATCCAATTTTTTATCTGTCTCTTTCTCTAACTACCGGACAATATATAGGCCGTACTCATACAAGTTTGAATAGATCCTCTCTAACATGATACAGAGTTCGATTCCAAAACCTATTGGATCGTGCATGTGATCCGGATTTGAAAACAACCGGTTTTCTATATGAGCCCTATTTCATCATGGCTCGTGACGGAAAATAAATATATTATAATTTTTCTAGAAAAAACAAGCAATATTCCATATAGAAATTTGGTCTCATAAATTTTTGTCGGGCCTCCGGTATTTATCCACGTTTTTTTATCTTGGTTTGTGTTACTTAGTCCAGACGAACTCTGTTTCTCGTCCGTGCCTGTCCCACCCAAACTTGTTCGTCGATGCAAGTGTCCCAGCCAAAGTGTACAAGGAAAACCCATCTGAGACTTGAGTTTAGGTACAACTAGAATATCAGGCGTCCTACAATGACTTAAAGAACAAAAGCTACTGTCAACACCTAATAGGCATGGCTTTGTAATTATACCATAATATTATGATGTAAGGAAACATTGATATATAACCTTTGTTATATCTAGTTTGAATGCATGTGAAAGTGCAATCAAGCCTTAAGTAGGTTTTGGTGATATGACAACGTAATTAGAGAACTAATGAGACTTTACAAGTATGACAAACAGGTTAAACTTAAGGAGGTTGATGAATAGGTTGACAGACCCCTCCAATTATAAAAGTGCATGACAACAAGCTCAAAGGAGTTTAAATTCATTTTATACTTTGAAATTGAGTTAGGTATGCCGTACTATTAAAAGGGATTCAACACGCATGCTAACAAGTGAACCAAATGCAATATCTATCCAAACATCATATGCCTCCACATATATAATAGGCAAAACAGCCAGCTATTCAAGATCAACTCTTTGCTGTTTCTGCTAGGCCGGCAGTGCCGCGACTTGATCTGCCCATTGACAGTGAAGGGGTATTTAACACCTCCTCACTTCCCCCCCAATGACTAGTTCTTCCATTCCTTCATCCAGACTTCGTGAAACAGAAAAGAGAAGCTCTCTTCTTGCTCTCCCTTCTCTCTTGGTGCTCATCCACTCTCCTCCGTTGATTTCCAATCAACCTCTAAGAGATTGAGCCTCCAAGCTTGAGAAGAAGCTTCTCCCTCAGATCTTCAACTCCTACAAGCATTTGGTTTGCGTGGTGGCTGGCGGTTTGAGTTTGTTACTCTTGAAGCTTTGCTCTTAGCCGGCTAGGCGTCGCCCTTGAGCTTGCCAACTTGTGTGGCAGCCTAGGGAGGTTTGTAACATCACCAATTTGCTAATACATTGCCCCTCATCTCAAGCGGATTTAGCTTGGAATACTCACCAATTTGCGGATTTAAGAAATACCAATAAGCTTTCTAGCGTCGTTGCCGGGGAACGATAGTTGTGCTAGTTTCGAACCAAGTCATCCGTTTACCCTTTTCTTATTTCCTTTTTACCACCTTTCTCCCCTTACCATTTTCATCTTACCACATGAATTCCACTCCTATCTATAAATACTTTGCTCCAAAGGGAGACATGTTGGAGCCTCCACCATCTTCAAATCCCATTCTTACAGATGGCTATGAGCTTCGCCCTGCTTTCATAGCCATGGTTCGGGAGCAACCTTTCTCTGGGCTAGAAAACGAAAATCCTTACACCCACCTTAGAGAATTTGAGCAATTGTGTTCTTGCCTCATCATTGCTGGCATGACACAAGAGACCTTAAAATGGAAATTGTTTCCATTCTCACTTTTGGGAAGAGCGAAACAGTGGTATGCTCATTATGTAGGAGGTGTAAATGGGAATTGGGATGAACTTCGAGACAAAATTTGTCTTGCTTTCTTCCCTCTCTCAAAAATTGCAGCCCTTAGAACACATTAAATGAGCAGTTCAAGAGAAGCCTTTGGTGCACTCTGCATCAATTAAGGATGATGGTCTACATAATGATGCTTTCCTTGTAAAACACATTAAAGGACTCTCAGCCATCATGAGCCGCGAGTGGACGATAGAATCGGAGTTATCCACTGAGGTAGCCCGAATCACTATCCCCGTAGAAACTATACTTTGTAACCTTATGGGAATCGCCATAGAGGCTCACTATAGTCCTATCGTTGGGATAAATATCATTTCTAAGGCTTTAGCTCAACAGCTTTGCCTCAACGAATCTTTGATCCCATCTCATAAGCTTCTGTAACACCCAAAATTTTGGTTTGAATTTCAAATAATAGAAAATGATTTAATTATGAAACTATGTGAGCATTTCATTTAGTGGAATAATAAAATTCTTAGAAATAAAATTAATTCTAGTTTAGAAACTTGGATGTGCATTCATGCCGTTGCATAGTTTTTGTGGTGATGTTTGAGTTTGCAAAACCAGTCTTCAAATGGTTTCAAAATTGGTTGGAATTTGAATGTGGAAAGAGAAATAAAAAGGAAAAAGAAAAGAAAAAGGAAAATGGGCTTGATCTCTCTCTCTCATTCTGTTTCGGCCACAAACCCAGCCCACCCCACTCTCCCCCTTTCTCTTCTACCAGCCCAGCTAGCGACCACGGCCCAATTCCTCCCTTCCCTCTCTCGGCCGGCCCAACCGAGCGCCACCTCTCTCCCTCCCGCTGACCGCCGGGGTCCACACGTCGGCGCCGATTTCCCTCTCTCTTCTCTCCTTCTCATTCACTGACTGGGTGGCCCCGCGCGTCAGATCTTTCCTCTCCCCCTCTCCTCTGCCGACGCCGCGCGACCCTCAGCTCCGCCCTACTCGCCCGAGAACGCGCGCGGACGCGTGGAGAACGGGAACCGCCCGCACGATCCTCACCCTCTCTCTCTCGCTGCTGTTAGGCCCCACAGGCCAGCGCCGTCACCCTCCCTCCGCCGAATTCGGATGCGCGCGGACGTGCCGCGAACGGCAACCGCCGCATTCGGGAATCACCGGCACGCCCCGCTCCCACTCCCCACGCCTCGCCTTCGGCTCCGCAATTGCAACCACACGCTCCCTCTCTCGCTATAAAGCGGAACGCCGCGCGTCTGTTTCCCCCTTTCCCATCTGTTCCCTGCCGAACGCCATTGCCGCCGCCGCGTCGCAGAACACCGCACCAGAGCCCGCACTTCGTCTCGGTGAGTCTCGTTCTGAAATCACGATCACCCCGCGTAGCTTCCCGGCCTGATCCATCTCTCCGTTATCCAACCAGTGACCGCAGAACGCCGACGCCGTGGATGCGGAGCTCTCGGACCGCCGCGACGCCGACCGCCGTTCCACGCCGCACCAAGCCCTCTCCGCCCTCCAATTCGATTCGGTGAGCTTCGCCTTCGCTCACTCTCCCTCCCCGTCCACTTAATTCGATCAATTAGACCCTGTATGAGCCGCTCCGTCACACACCGAGGTCGGCAACAATGGCGCCGCCATGGTCAGCCGACTCCGGTAGCGTTCAGTCACAACCAAGCACCTCACGCGCATCGCACGAACACCCCGCACCTTCCTGTGTCGTCAATTCGGCAAGTAGTGGCCCCGCGGCCTTACCCGCGAGCACCGCGCCGCCGTCAATGGCGCCACCGCGGACCTCACCACTCCAGCAATCCGCCGTCTCAACCGAGCCCCCTCTCGCACTCGCACGAGCACGCGGGTCGTTTCTGTGCAGTTGGTTGAACCCGCGGCAGTCGGGAGAGTCTTCCCCGCGTTCGCCGGCGAGTCAGAGCCGCCGGGATTCATGGCGCCGTCTCTGTTTTCCTCCCCGCGTTCAACCGAGTATGCCACGGAGTTCGCCTCGTCCCCTTCCTTCCCATGCAGTCGGTGTTCGAAACGGACGCCGGACGAGTTTTTCCGATGAACTCCGGCGAGCTCGGCCCTCTGTGGCCATGGCGCCGCCGCGCCCGTCCTCTGCTCCGGCCGCCGCTCTCCCTCTCTCTCCCTCTGATCTGTTCTGAGCTGCCCATTTACCGATCTGCGGCCAAGATTAGATCCCCCGAAGGGGTATGCACCCCGGTCCACGGTGGACCGGTGGACCACAGCCGCGCCCGGTGCATGCACTGTGCCCGTGGTCCGCCCTATCCCGAGCCGCCACGTGACAGACCCGTCGACCGCGCGCCTCTGCCCTGGCGCACTTCTGAAATTACGCTTTCTCTACTTAGAAAACGTAAACCTTCTCGGTTTATTCCAAAAATGGAAATCTGATATTTACAATTTTGCCACTGCCTTAATTTGTTTATAAAATCTTTATTTTAACTCCGATTTGGACGATTCGAGTTGCGTTAGGTTCGTAATGAAATTCTCTACATGTTAAAACATCTGTTGTTCATGTTTGAATTATTTAATTTCAAGGATAATTCAAATACTAAAAATGCTCCTAGAGAACCAGTTAAATTCATATCTTTTGCGTTTTAAATCCGATTTTCGTGAAATTCGTGTTGAAATGATCGTAGTAATGCGTAGTATCTTTTTATAAACCTTTTAACTCTGTTTATTGTTATTGGTGTACTGTTCTAATATTAGTCTTTTTTGCTTTGTATGTATGCAATTGGAATGCGTGTTGTTGCAATGTCGTGATCGAGTTCAGGCAGTGAAGAGCTTGTTGGTGAACAAGAGTTCTTTGACCAGGAGTGCTTTGACCAGCAGGACTTTGAGAACCAAGGCAAGTATAGCATGGGACTATCCTTGTTCTCCTATTCACCATAATTATCATTTCATGTGCATGTGTTTAATTTGATATCCGTAGTTTAATTCCCTAGAATTGAAACCCTTTTACCTTGTTTCCTATGGGATATGCATATGGGTAGATGGCTAGTGCTAAATATATAAATGAATACTTGATCCCTGCCAAATGTTATAAAGCTTTGAATGAATTGGTAATCCTGTTATGGCAATTGGAACATAACTCTTTTAATAACTCACTGTTGGCAAAAGATGGGACTGACAGTGCTACCGTGGGAGCTACATGGCTCTGGCTTTAACTTAGTAGTAGGCTCTTTTCTAGCTCGTTAGCGGTTACCTGAAAGGGCGCATTAGGCTCTTGCCGAGCTGGTTATAGTGCGGCCTCTGTCCGAGTTTGAGCGTAGGCTGCGGGTCTTTATGCTACTCAAAAGGGGAGCTCTATCGCCCCTTGCCAATCCTAGCGGCCCTAATCTTGTTAGACGAGATACTATGAAAGGTTTCATAGTGAACCCCGCCCACTCAGCTTGGTAGTGTTATGGGAGTAATTAACCCGGGCATACGGGGCATCACGACTCATGGGTAAAGATGCACAACCTCTGCAGAGTGTTAAAACTGATATATCAGCCGTGCTCACGGTCATGAGCGGCCCGGAAAACCGACGGATTAATTAATTAACTTGACCAACACTTATGTTCCTGATTGCCACCACTTTTATGGTGATGGTTATGATTCTTTAAACTTTGGCAGTGGTATAAGTGGGATCATTTGGGGCTTAAGCATAACCTGATGATACTTGTTAATAAAACGTTGACCAACTAAAAGTGCTAAATGCTGTAAGCCAGTGTCAGCCTTTTGAGCTTCATAACCCCATGTTATACTGCTGAGTACGAGTGTACTCACGCTTGTTTTCTTTTCAATTTTTGGATGAAAATCCCGGATGGGTAACAGAAGCAGGAGGCTATGAGGAGTTTCCCGAAGACTTCTAGGCTTGGTCAACCAGTTGACCTATCCCTGTGAGATGGAGCCTCAAGAGCTAGTGTATCTTCTTTTGTTTTATTTATTCTTGTAATGGATATATGTTCGATATGTACTAAACTCTGTGATGGTACTTTGTAATTTGTGAACTTATGTGTGGATTATTCCTGGGCACACATAATGTTATGCATCCTATTTCGTCCTTGGAATTGGGTGTGACAGCTTCTAAGAATTCCATCTGGAGATATTCTTGAAAGTTATGGGGTGATTAGGTCTGTTCCTTTACGCAAAAGAGGCATCGAGTATCGCTTAGATTTTTACATCTATGACATCTCAGACATGTCTCTCTTGATTGGCGTACCATTAGGAACACTCTTTCAAGAGCAATCAAACAAGGATCACCTAAAAATCAATCTTGGAAATTCTTCTATTGCCGTTAATCTCTTAAGATCAAATAATGCAATAGTAGAACCCAAGCCCGAACAAGACCCTTTTGAGGAAGTCTTCGTGGCATTTCAAGAAGACTGGTCTCAACTAACTCTTGATGATGAACACTTCACTCAAGAAGAGGAAGAGCTAGCAGAACCTATTGAATTAAACCCTTTGGAAGTGCCATCACAACCCTCAATCAAGTTAAAACCTCTTCCTACTGGCTTGAAATATGTCTTTCTAAATAATAACCAAGAAACTCCTATCATTATAAGTGACAAGCTTTCCCAAGAAGAAACCAATAGACTTGTCACTATCCTAGAAAGACATAAATCGGCCTTTGGCTACTCTCTCCATGACCTCATTGGAATTAGTCTTGTTCTTTGTACTCATAGAATTCCCATCGATCCTGATTCGTCACCTTCGAGGGAACCATAACGGAGACTTAACAATGCTATGCGAGAGGTTGTTAAGAAAGAGGTCTTGAAACTTTTGTACGCCGGGATTATCTATCCTGTGCCGCATGGTGAGTGGGTTAGCCCTGTTCAAGTTGTGCCAAAGAAAGGAGGGATGATAGTTGTAAGAAATGAGAAAAATGAACTCATCCCTCAACGCACTGTCACTGGGTGGCGCATGTGCATTGACTACCAGAAACTTAACAAGGCTACAAAGAAAGATCACTTCCCGTTACCCTTCATTGATGAAATGTTGGAACGGTGTCGGTGTTATGACCCGGGGGTCAAGACCACCAACGAGTAAATTTGTATATCGTGTGCTCCCTCTCTCAGACGTGATGCAAGATGGACACAAGGTTTATCCTGGTTCGGGCAAAGAAGGCCCTACGTCCAGCGGGGGGAGGATGACTTGTATTATCTCGCACCCAAAACGTGCTCGTACAGGGGGGGGGGGTACAAGCTGTGTTACACGGAGGTTGCCACCCGAGGGGTCGATCGAGTGGCGGGGTGTGTGGAGTGTGGAGGTCAGAGCTGGAGTCTGATGAGTGATCCAATCATTCGAATCCCCCTTATTCTACCTTGGCATCCCCTTTTATAGACCAAGGGGAAGTCCGAGGGTACAGGGTCCTAACTGTAGAAGTATTTGCGGCGTGTCCGAGGCATAGTGTTAGCGGAGAGACGTTGAGCACTGTGGCAGCATGGCCTTCCCGTCCTTCTGGCGTCTCCGGTCGTGGCGGCAGTAGAAGTCGCCGCAGCACAGCATCCGCAGGTGGGCACGAATCCCACGGCTAAAGCGGGACAGGGCGGATGGGACGGCCCCCATACTAGAGTTGTTGGAGAGAGGGGTCGAGCCCCCGGTTGAGGGAGGGGTCAAGCCCTGCGTGGCTCTGTCGCGTTCCCGAAGTCGTCGTCGAGGGTCGCACTGTTCACTTTCCGAGGGGTACTGCTGGAGTCCGTACTCGCGTAGTGGCGACAGTGGCGGCACAGTTGACAGGAATCGGGGACCTGACGGGGAGTTGGCGGATTTGACAGCGGACGCGGGCGCCCATGTCGTTAGGTGGGTTCACTTTAACCCATGCCAGGAGTTGTTGGGTTAATCGAGCCCACCGTCCGGGGGTCATCCGCTCGACCCCTGGTCGAGGTAGAGGTCAGAGCACCGACGGGGTCGGAGCAGAGACGGGGTCGGAGAGGTCGAGGTAGAGGTCGGGGGGTCATTCATTCGACCCCTCGTCCGTCCTTCGTTCGTCGATGTAGGAGCCGGGGGGTCGTTCGCTCGCCCCCTCGGTCCGTCATTTATCGTCGATGTAGGAGCCGGGGGGTCGTTCGCTCGCCCCCTTGGTCCGTCATTTATCGTCGAGGTAGGAGCCGGGGGGTCGTTCGCTCGCCCCCTCGGTCCGTCATTCGGCGTCGAGGTGGAGCCGGGGGGTCGTTCGCTCGCCCCCCTCAGTCCATTATTTTTCGTCGAAGTGGGCCGGCCCGCGACTCGTCGCCACAGCCGGTGTAGGGGGGCCTTCGAGTGATGGGCCGCGCCTTACCGAGTAGTGGGCTGGCCCCTGCCTTAAAAATGGTTGCTATGTTTAGCGTTAATTTATCGAAGGGTTTAGGGTACCCCTTACCTTCGTACCTGACAATAGCCCCCGAGGCCCCAGAGGAGTGATTTAGAACTCCTCTGGGGGCTATGATATACGCTTTCTCGGAGGGAGTAAGGATCACCCGGATGTTTCGTCCTTGGCCTGCAGGGTTAGTGAGAGGTTCGACTCTCCGTGGGGTGCGCGCGAGCGCACCCCACGGGGGTAGCCCCGAGGCCCAGAGGAGTGATTAAGAACTCCTCTGGGGGCTAAAATACGTTGTATAGAGGGGTCTTTTAAGGATACCTGGAGACGTGGCACCCTGTTGAGGGGTCAATTCCATTCCTTTACCTGAAAAGAGAAGTGTTCAAGGGCGGCTGTCGAACCCTACTGAGGGCCAGCCTTCGCTCCCTCGAGCACCACTGGAGTCAGAGCACCCCGCCCGAGAGGTCGACTCTGTCTGCCAGGTCATGAGTTTTTCGACCCTCTTTCGTCGAGGGGTGCCATGCGCAGTCGGGCCCTTGAATGGCTAGGCCTTCACTACCTCATAGCGTCCTTCCCACGGATCCTTGCATTCGGATTGTGGGGTGAAGAGCATCGTGCTATCCTCGTTAGGACGAGCCCGAAGTCCTCGGTGAGCTGTTCTCGGGCATGAGTCCATTAGAAATGGTGCCCTGTACGGGTAAAAATCCGAGTGAGAACTCGTGCCCCGTTCGATAGGGGTCGACTAGTGGCCCGGAGGCATTCTCATTGTTAAGCAAGCCGTACGGCTTACTAAGCACGACCATGTGGATCACCAAGGTGCCAACGCCATTCGATAGGAGTTGGTGGCTCGATGCCTCGAGCGTAGGGATCCTTAGGTGTTCCTAGGTATGCCTCGGATATGTCCCAAGGAGCCTCGAGAGTTCGTTCTCGAGCTACCGGGACATCCCTGACTCGCGTACTCGAGGGCGGTTGTCGAACTCCGTTCGTGGAGCCAGCCTTCGCTCCCTCAAGATTTGGGGGTGGACCGGAGTCCGTTAACCATGGGTCTTTCCTGACCTCAGGTACTCGAGGGCGACTGTCGAACCCTTTGTAAGGGCCAGCCTTCGCTCCCTCAAGATTTGATGGATGGTTCGTCATCCGACGCTATCCTCAGGAGGAGGAGTCCTGCCTTGTGGACCGCCGAGGGGAAAAGCAGGTGGGTGTTGTATTGAACTTGGGGACATACCTGTGCCAGAGCTCTCGAGGGAGGCTGTCGAACCCCCGGACGGGCCAGCCTTTACCCCTTCGAGGCCGTGGAACGAACTGCAGTTGACAACCTGAGGCCCCGTCAGGCCTCGGGTACTCGAGGGGGGCTATCGAGCCCGTTTGTAGGCCGGCCTTTGTCCCCTCGAGATTTTGGGGGTGGACCGAGGTCCTAACCGAGGTCATTTCTGGCCTCCGGTACTCGAGGGTAGGTGTCGAACCCTCTTTCGAGGGCCAGCTCTCGCTGCCTCAAGATTCCTTACCCTCGAAGATGACGTTTCCGGCCACGCGCCTTTTTAGGCGATGTCCGTTCGGCACAATAGTGGCGGTTGCAGGGCGGGGTGTGGCGCGGAGCCGATGATGGGACGAAACGCCTTATCCTAGAGGAATACGAGGAAGGGAGTACAGGCGAATTAAATGCGGAGATTCTCTTGCCTGTCTGCCGGATCCGTCCGTTGGCCTCCCACGTATAAGTAGCGAAGGTGAGGAGTCGGGTGTTCTTTCCGCACACTTGCCTTCCTCGCCTCCTTGCCTTCGTCTTCCCTGCCTCCTTCTCCCCGCTACTGCCTTAGGCATCCCGCGAGCCGGAACTCTGCGCAAGCGAGAGAGAGAAAGAGAAGGATAGGGAACATACCGTCCGCCCCTAAGTCCGAGCAAACCACCGCCCCCATGGCCAAGTTCGACCTCTTCGGCCCCGATGACTGGCCCGCCTCCATGGTGACCGCCTCGCACCTGACGGGGTTGGTGGAGAGTGGTCTTCTCCGGCCCGCCATCATGGCGGAGAGGCCGGAGTGGCTGCTTCCGCCGCCGGACCACGCTGAGCCTAACCCGCCGGAGGGGTATGTGGTGTCGTTCGTGATTTTCCACCAGGCGGGACTAGGCGCCCCACCCAGCCGCTTTCTGCGCGCGCTTCTCCACTATTACGGCGTGGAGCTCCAGCATCTCACCCCCAACGGCGTCTGCCAGGCGGCGGTCTTCGCCGCGGTGTGCGAAGGCTACCTTGGGGTCGAGCCCCACTGGGAGCTGTGGCTCCATATCTTCAAGGCCAGCATCTTCCACGCCTCGGTCGACAGGGGTACCCGCCGGATGGTCAGGGCCGGGTGCTGCAGCATCTCCGTCAAGCGGCCGAAGTGTTGGATCCCGGCAAAGTTGTCCTCGAGCCACTCCGGATGGCACTCCGGGTGGTTCTACCTGAGGAACGACGACGATCTGCTCCCGGCGTACACCGGGAGGACACTCGACGCCCAGCCCGACCGCTGGGGATATGGCGTCCCGACGAACAAGCAGGACCACCTCGACGGCTTGCTGGACGTGCTCAGGCGTCTGAAGGAGGAGGGGCTCACGACGGAGATCGTCATGTCGACGTTCCACCGGCGGCGGGTCGTGCCACTGATGGCTCGACCCCTCTGCATCGACGAGATGGGTCCGGGGGTCGATCTCTCGGGCTGTCGCTTCGCCGAAGAAGAACTGGCCCCGGATAGGGTGGTCCGCCGCTTCTTCGCGGGGTCGTTCGACGCCAAGAACATCGCGAAGATCCCCATGAAGCCGAACGAGGGCTTCTTTGAGCTGGTAAGGTCCTTTCCTCTGGTTAGAGTCCTCGCGCTCGCCCCTTCCGTCCTCTCTGCCCGTGTTCTAACTGCCTCGCGTTCCGCAGGGGAATGTGTCCTACCGACCCTCGCCCCCGCCGGTGAAGGAGGACCGGGCCACGAAGCAGGCGAGGCGCCTCCATGCGGAGAAGCAGAAAGCCGACAAGGACAAAGCCAAGGTGGCCACGTCCAAGAGGGCCCGGGAGAGAGTTGAGAGAGCAGCGCCGGGCCCGTCAGAGGCGGAAGGCCTTGACGAGGAGTTGTCGCCCTCGGAAGAGGAGGATGAGGAGGAGGAGGACGAGGAGGTGGTGAACTGGAGCGATGTGGAGGAGGAGACGGCACCTGAACAGGCGGCCGTTGTAACCGGTGGAGGGGAGGGGTCGACCTCGAGGTCGGCCCCTACCATCGAAGCTGGGCCACGGGGGGAGCGCCCCGTGGCTTCGTAGGAAGAAGTGCTGCGGCAGACGCATGCGCAGACGTCGCGATCCTCGTCGGGGGGTCGATCGAGCGTGCCCCCGACGCCCGCCGCGTTGAGCGCACGGGCGCCGGGCCCGTCGGCGCAGGTGGGGACCGGCAAGGGGACGACGGTGGCGCCTCCGGCCCCTGCCCGGGAGACGGTGCCGAGAGCCGCCTCGACCCCCGCCCCCCGGGTGGTGGTGCTCAAGGGTTCAACCAGCCCGACGGTCACCGGGCCGAAGCGCCGGGCTCCGAGGGGGTAAGTCGCTTTCATGGACGTTGTCTGTATTTTTCTTTTTATCGATAATGACCCGTGCTTATCGTCGCACACGTCTTTCTTTTTCAGGTCGAAGCGCCCGCAGGGAGCCGTGCCCTTCGCCCCTACCAAAAAGCTGAAGGCAGGGGCTGCGGTCCAAGCAACCGCCGAGGTCGGTCCGGCCGCCCCGCCCCCTTCGACGCTTACCCCTGAGGCGGCATGGGCAGGCACGGCCCGGGAGGCGATGGCGCGGGGGAAGGCGCAGGGGGCCTCGGCGTCTGCTCAGACGGCGGAGGAGGCGAGCCCGCCGGTGGTGCCCGCCGAAGCGACGGTCGTGGCGCCCGCGCGGCCGTCGGAAGAAGTCACACCTGGCGCCCCGGGGGGTGCGGGGCTTCCGCCGACGGCGGTCGCGGCCGAGGAGGTGGAGTTGGTTGGGCCCCAGGCCCCGGTGAACGAGGGGGAGGCTCTGGCTCACCCAACGCCGAGGCGTTGGCCCGAGGGCCTAGCTGCACTGGAGGCTTGACTCCAGTTCGAGCGCGAGGGCACGACTGCCGCCGCGCCCGAGGGCCCCTCGATGACGCCGGAGCTCGAGGCGGGGGGTCCGGTCGAGCGGCCCGAGGGAACCCCCGGGCCGGCGCAGGGCGGGATGTTGATGGAGTCCACCCCCGCTGAGGTGGACGAGATGGTGGCCGAGCTGGTGGTCTCGGCGGAGACGACCACCGTCGCGGCTCCTCGGGTGGAGCCGGAGGTGGCTCGGCCTCCCCTCAAGGTTGGGGGGCCGTTGTCTCGAGGTAAGCCATACTTCGACTCACTCGAGACGCAGTGGGTTTGCCTTGCTGGGTGTTAATTTTTTCGAGTCCTTCATCGCGCAGGGCCGTTCTTCTGGCCGAGGTCTTCTTCTACTGGTGGCGACGGCTCGGCGGGGCCATCGACGTCCTCGCGGGGTGGCCCAGAGGACAGGAGAGGACAGGCGGAGGAAATCTCACCCCTTTCCGCTTATCGAGGGGGGGGGGGATCTGCGCGAGGGCGTCACGGGGTCGGTCGAAGAGAGGATCACCGCCCGCAGCGTGGCTTGGGGCCAGGAGGTTCTCGAGTTGGCGGACCCTCGAGACCCCGAGCGGCTTTTCCTCACGCTCGACGACCAGGCCGAGCTCCGACGGTGGGAGCACGTCGAGGAGTATCGGGCTTGGTTTGAGCACTCGGTGCGTCGCGCTGCGGAGGTCGCCGCCACGGACATACGCCAGGGGATGGAGGTGGGTTTTGTTCTCCCTTGGACTGTACTTGAATTGTCTGGTTGCTGTTTGTTGACGGTCTTCGTTTTTATCGTCGTCAGGCGCTGCGGGTGAGGTCTTACGAGAAGTCCCAATACATTCTCCGGGTACAGGGACAACTCTCGACCCTTTGCGCCTCGCTGGACAGGGCAGAGGATGGGGCCGCCCGCGCGAGGGCTGAGACGGCAGCCGTCCGGGAGGATGCCGAATCCAAGGTCGCTCATGCGAAGGCCGGCTACGAGGCCATCCAGAAGGAAGCCTGGGCGACCTTGCAGATGGCGCAGACGAAGCTCGACCTCGCCCTTTAGTCCTCCGTCATCGTCGGGCAGGAGCGGGATGCTGCCCTCAGGCCAAGCGCAACGCCGAGGAGGAGGCCGCCCGGCTGAAGGAGGAGCTGGCCCGGGCGAGCGAGAGTATCCAAGGGCTCCGGGGAGACCTCGACGCCGTCTCCCGCGAGCGCGACGCGCTGGCTGCCTCGGAGGAGAAGGCTCGGACCCGTGCGACCTCCCTGGGCGTGGTGGCCATGAATCAGAAGAGGGCCCTCGATGATGCAGGCAAGACCATCGAGGGCCTCGAGGCCAAGGTCAGGGAGGTCGAGCAGGCCTATGCCAGCCTGGACGCGCATGCCCAAGGTAAGTGTTTCGAGAGTGTTGCAGAGGCTTTCCTGCCTCGACCCTCTTCCTGTTCTTTTGGGTTTGATCATGTTGCATGCTTGTTTTAGCAGAGCTCGCAGAGGATAAGACCCGTGCCCACGAGGACCTGAACAACCTCCAGGGCCTCCTCGGGACTGAGGCGAACCTCAACGCGAAGCTCGCGGATGCCATCAACACCTTCTGCAACGACCTCTCGGTCAGGCCGGAGCCGGAGGTCGAGGGGGATGCTCGAGGGGACTCCCTGCTGCGCCGCTTCTACTCCATGACGCTGGGGGTGACGGAGAACGTCCGAGCCGCCCTGCATGTGGGCGTGGAGCAGGCCCTTGCGGTCGTCAACTCGCTTTACGACATAGACCTCAACCTCGTCGTCGACGGGTTCGCCACCGACCCGAGGCTGACCGAGGAGGAGAACGACGCGAAGTGCCAGGAGTTGATGGATCACGCAGAGGTGCCAGGAGGTCAGCTGGCGAAACTCTTTGAACCCGAGGTGATCCCCTCGGTGGACGAGTAGCCCTCGGAAGGTGTCGACGGGTAGTCCTGGGCCTGCGAGCCATATCTGGACAAGAAGGTCCATGTAATAGTTAGGCCTTTGTACTAATACAATGTCAAGCCCCCGAGGGCTTTTTGTGTATAATGCATTTTGATCAAGATGCACATAGTTATTTTTTGTTTTTCGAGCTCTCCCTGCTTTTCTTTGCCTAAGTCGACGCCTGTGGACCCACCTACGCCCCAGGGCAACGGTATCCCCACTCGCCACCCCCCTTCCAGGAATACGAGTGTACCTCGAATACTTAGTTCACAAGCGTCGACTTAGGCAAAGAAAAATAGAGAGAGCTCGAGAAGTAGAAATAATGAGACGAACCCGTCTATAGCACTAAGGTAGCCTCGACTTTGCCTCAGCAAAGTCGAGCCTCCCTCGGGGGCTAACAGGAGGGGCACCCCCCTCCTAAGTCCCCGAAAAACTCGAACGTTTTTTCGAAATGCGCACGAACGAACGTGAAATGTGTTTCGAGAACAATTTATTCATTCAAGAATTTGTACATAAATGCGAAAATGTACAAGGCCCTGGGGCCTCAGGGATAGAAGCGACGTAGCTGTTCGATGTTCCACGCGTTGGTGAAAATCTCGCCCTTCTTGTTCTTCAGTTTGTAAGTGCCGGGCTTCAGCACCTCTACCACGATGAAGGGTCCCTCCCAAGGTGGTGTCAACTTGTGACGCCCCTTGTTGCTTTGTTGACGGCGCAGAACGAGGTCGCCGACGTTGAGGTCCCTTTTGCGCACGTTTTTGTCGTGGTAGCGCCGCAGCGTCTGCTGGTACCGTGCCGACTTGAAGAGGGCCATGTCACGGGCTTCCTCGAGCTGGTCGAGGGAGTTCTCTCGGGCTACCGTGTTGGCTTGCTCGCTGTAGGCTTTTAGTCGAGGGGACCTGTACTCGAGGTCAGTGGGGAGGACGGCCTCGGACCCGTAGACCAAGAAGAACGGAGAGAACCCCGTGGCTCGACTTGGTGTCGTTCGGAGACTTCATAGCACAGCGGGCAGCTCATTGACCCACCTCCTGCCATGCCTGTTCAGCTGATCGAAGATCCTTGGCTTGAGGCCCTGCAAAACCATACCATTGGCACGCTCAACCTGACCGTTAGTTTGAGGGTGGGCAACTGCGGACCAATTCACCCTGATGTGGTGATGGTCATAGAAGTCCAGGAACTTTTGGCCGGTGAACTGCGTGCCATTGTCGGTGATGATGACGTTGGGGACCCCAAAGCGGTGGATGATGTCGGTGAAGAATAGGACGGCTTGTCGAGACTGGATGTTGGCGATGGGTCGAGCCTCGATCCACTTCGAGAACTTGTCGATAGCCACAAGAAGGTGAGTGTGGCCACCTTTGGTTCTTTTCAGGGGGCCGACCATGTCGAGCCCCCATACTGCGAACGACCAAGTTATGGGTATCATCTGAAGAGCTTGGGCGGGTAGGTGGGTCTGCCTGGCGTAGAACTGGCATCCCTTGCAAGATCGAACGAGTTTGGTGGCGTCATTGACAGCCGTCGGCCAGTAGAAGCCCTGTCGAAAGGCACTTTCTACCAGCGTTCTCGGCGCCGTGTGATGGCCACAAGCCCCCGAGTGTAGATCCTTCAGCAATGCCCTCCCTTCCTCGAGGGTGAGGCAGCGTTGGAGTACACCCGGCGGGCTTCGTCGATATAGTTCGCGGCCATCCCCGTATAGGACGTAGGTTTTGGCGCGTCGAGCTACTCGACGGGCTTCCGTGCGGTCTTCCGGGAGTTCGCCTCGCGTCAGGTACTCGAGGTAAGGCGCGCGCCAATCCGTCGGAGGGGTTGACGCTCCGACGGCCCCGTCGATCTCCATGACCTCTCCCCCGCTCGAGGGGGGATCGGTCAAGGGGGGTGGGTCGACACCTTGCTCGAGGGCGGGAGCCCCGAGTCTAGGTCGACGAACGGTGTGTGCAGATCCCTCGAGAAGATGTCAGGAGGGACCGTGCCTCGAGTAGACGCGATTTTGGCTAGCTCGTCGGCTGCTTCGTTGTACCGACGGGCTACGTGGTTGAGCTCGAGGCCATAGAACTTATCCTCGAGCCTTCGGACCTCCTTGCAGTAGGCTTCCATCTTAGGGTCGTGGCAGCTCGAGTCTTTCATCACTTGGTCGATCACCAACTGAGAGTCCCCTCGCACGTCGAGGCGTCGAACCCCGAGCTCGATGGCGATGCGCAGGCCGCTGACGAGGGCCTCGTATTCGGCGACGTTGTTGGAGGCGGGGAAGTGGAAGCGGATGACATAGCGAAAATAGAACCCTGAGGGTGATACGAACAACAATCCGGCGCCTGCTCCCGTCTTCATCAACGATCCGTCGAAGTACATGGTCCAGAGCTCGCTCTGGACCTGCGCTGGGGTAGTTGGGTGTCAGTCCATTCTGCAACGAAATCTGCCAGTACCTGAGACTTGATAGCCTTCCGAGGGGCGTAGGAGAGGGTCTCCCCCATGAGCTCGGCGGACCACTTGGCGATCCTTCCCGATGCCTCCCGGTTCTGGATTATCTCTCCGAGGGGGAAAGATGAAACCACAGTGACCGGGTGGCCTAGGAAATAGTGTTTGAGCTTACGCCGAGTGAGGACGACTGCGTACAGCAGCTTCTGGATGTGGGGGTACCTCGTCT
Source organism: Microstegium vimineum (assembly GCA_022036555.1). Classification (NCBI taxonomy): domain Eukaryota; kingdom Viridiplantae; phylum Streptophyta; class Magnoliopsida; order Poales; family Poaceae; genus Microstegium; species Microstegium vimineum. The sequence goes on along the minus strand of CM039139.1, from coordinate 30,781,913 downwards.
TGGTCTTGGAAAGGACCTCGCTCATGAAGTAGACAGGCCTCTGAACTGGCAGGGCGTGTCCTTCCTCCTCCCTCTCGACTACTATGACCGCGCTGACTACCTGGGTAGTTGCTACGACATAGAGCAAGAGGGGCTCGGCCGGGCTCGAGGGGACCAAGACCGGGGGCGAGGTGAGCAAGGCCTCGAGCCTCGAGAGCGATTCCTCGGCTTTGGCGGTCCACGCGAAGTGTTCCGTCTTCTTCAGGAGGCGATAAAGGGGTAGGGCCTTCTCTCCGAGCCTCGAGATGAAGCGACTGAGGGCGGCGAGGCACCCAGTAACCCTTTGAACGCTCTTGAGGTCGTTGATCGGGCCCATCCTCGTGATGGCGGTTACCTTCTCTGGATTGGCCTCGATCCCGCGCTGGGAATCTATGTACCCTAAAAGCATGCCTCGGGGGACCCCGAAGATGCACTTCTCAGGGTTCAGTTTTATGCGATTAGCCCTGAGGCACCCAAACGCGATCTCGAGGTCTCCGACCAGGTTTCCGACTGTTCTGGACTTGACCACGATGTCATCGATGTAGGCCTCGATTGTCCGCCAATAGGGCGCGGACTGTGCGCGAGCCTCGGGACAGACGCGATTTGGGGGCGATTTTTAATCGCATCTCCCCAAATCTTCCCAAATCTCTACCACATCATCACCAACTACAACCAAACTTTCTGGGCATGATCCCAAGGCAGTTGGGGATCTATCTCTAGGAGATCATCGCTCAATTTGGAGAATCAAAAGGGAGAAGGATGAACTTGGGAAATTGCTCCAAAAGATGAACTTGAATTTGATTTCGCCCAATCTATGTGCTCATGAGGATTGAAGTAACTTCCTTTGGTGGAAATGATCTACTCACATCCTAGCACAACTTGATTCAAGCGAAATCAATTGAAATGCCCCATAGCCAAAGATCTGATGTCATGAACATAGAGGGTGAAGAAGAGCAAAAACAAGAACGCGAAGAACACAAACAAATTGCAAGACAAAATCAGAAGAGTGAATCAACCATGGCACACCAAGGGATAGGGCCTCCAATTCCCTCACAAACTTGGTTCAAGTGTTTACAAAGATTGACCTAAAAAATCAATCTAGAGACCTTGTGAGCAAGAACCTAGGGGGGAGACTAGAGAGTGGGAGGGAGGAAATGAGGGAATGAAAGAGGTGAGGGTGCTAAGCGTCCCATCATCCTTATTTAACGATGCTTGGACATTTCCAAAATATCCCCTAGATACATGAGTGAATTACCTAGTCTTGAGACACTATAATCCAACTCAGTAGATATTTTCCTCGATTTGATCGAACGGACCCGCTTCCTGCCCGGACTTGCCGTTGCCCCGACGCAACCTTAGGATTCCGCCACGTGTCATCCCTGCTTCCTCGGTAGCTCAACATGGGTTTTGAAGCCCAAACCCATAAACTAGCCACCAGTGACTTTGGGATCAATCACTGAACCCCGAGTTTTGAGGCCCAAACTCGAAAACCGACCACCGGTGGTTTTGGGGCTCAACCACCAAACCATGAGTTTTGAGGCGCAAACTTGAAAAACCGCTCGACATGTGCCACCACGTCCTCACCCGGTCGGTTGCCAAGTCTTGAGCCGAGTGTCGTACTCCATACACGTCCCTCACGCTGTACTTGTACGACCGACGTCTTGACTTGGTGAACACAGTCTACCTCCATATCTTTTCGCACTTGTCGATGCCAAGTGCTAGCCACCATGGCTAGTCCTCCGGCCCTTCGGTTCGTTAGTCTGAGCCTCAATTCCGCCCTTCACCGCTCTCGGTCCGTCGGCACGGCAAGCCTCTACTCAACCTTCACCTCATCATTGACTATCGTCTTCGGGCTCAGCTCCTACACACCACAAGCTAATAGACAGGCACATTTCTGCTTTCGCAGTGGATTAGTGAAACACACTCAAGCTAAACTACTTGCATGTTGAGCAATCACTCATCACAAAATTCAACATCATGGGCACATATGAACCATGTGTTCGCACTAATAAGCAAACTCAAAAACTACCCCCAAGGGGAAATAAGAATGACTCTGATGCCACATCCTTGTTTGCAAGTAGATCCACCAAAAACTGAGGTCCATGGCTTCATCTCCACATATTGGATATCAATTTCAAATCTTCCAGTCATGGTGCGCAGACATGTTATGGGCGAGCCAATGCCTAGCGGCCACTAGGTGAGTGGACTGCTAGGTAACTTTTTATTTTTTTTACAATCCAAAAAAGTACGTGTAAATACGGTCTTGGGGCCACAACCCATAGATCTACCCCTGGTCATCGACCGACCCACCTATATAAATTCTACAATTAAATAAAGAGCATATTGACGTTAATTACATCAGTAATTCAATACACCCGTAAAAACACAATTCAAACATTAATCTGGTTGACTTTTAGATCGACCGTTGGGAAAATGGTTGAATGTGTACCCGGCTCCAAGTTAAATTGAGCTAGGAACAACTCCTAACATGGTGGTACAACTTGCCAACAATCATCTATCTATGCCTAACTCCATGTACTAGAATATGAAAGTTGGAAGATGACTTTTCTTTGAGAACTGTTCCATTTCTCAATTTCTAAATGATATATGTTAGACAATGCCACATATCCCACCTGTATAAGAAATATTTTGAAGTAACATTTATGTTTGCTCTATATTTTGAAGTGTTATGATCATGTTTACTTTTATCAATAACCTTTACTCAAGGACAAGCAAAGACTTAAGTGTGGGTGTCTTGTTGATAGTGGATAAGCCCTAAATTATATGCTCAAAACACCATCAACATGATTCAAAATCAATGGAAAATCCACATAACAAGAACATACTTTATTAATAATTGGTCACATATGTACAACTATTTTTTTGTAGGAAATGGAGTTTTGAGCTAAAACAGGACCTAGAAGGCCCCATAAGGGGGCGGGCCAACACCCCTATGGGCCCTCCAAGCCCTGCCAAGCTGGTACAATCCAAGAGAACCTCCTCAGAGTCAATTTTAACCTTCATATCAACTTTGTATTTTCTCTGAATGGCTCAAGATGAAGTCACATGGATCAATGATGTGGAACGAAGGATCTAACAGGAGAAAAGGCATCTACACACTCTATGACATGTGGGGATACCTTCTAGAAGAAGGTGGTTGGGCCCACATGCCATAGGGGGGTCGGTTGACCACCCTAGGAGGCTTCGAGGTGCCACCAGCTCCCACCAATGTCTACATGCCTCCATGCTTCATAATGAACATGTGCACTATCACATCTATCCATTCTATGACAGTTTGATCCAAGGGAGGAGAATGGAGGTCTCCTGGATCGCTGATGTGGTGCTAGATTAGCGTTACTCCACCTCCACCGATAAATACCCCCTAGGCTATCACTCTAAAGTCATAATAGAGTAGAGTAAATCACTCTTTACTAGCTTAGCGAAGGTCAGCAATAGTGCTATGCTAGCAAGGAGAGAGTGAGGGAAGTCTTCTGGAGAAAGCCCTAGAGCTGTTGGAAATCTTCTCCAAGGTGTACCTTGGTGGTTGCTATCTTCTTGTGAGTAATACATCTGAGATCTTTTATAGCATTTAATATTCTAGTTCTATTATAATAGTTATATACTCATTCTACCTATATATTTCTCTACTCTTGTGTGTGGGTGCTCCAGTCCTTACTAGTATATTAGAGTAGTAAGAGTGGCATAGATGTGGTGTCTAGGCTATATCTTGCCAATATAGACTGCTTATCACACAAATTATTTGTGGATGCTAGCAGGTGGTGACAGTCTTGTACGCCTAGACTTAGAATTCCACCAGGTGTGGCAGATAAATTTTTAAAAGGTAAGGCCACCCAATAGAATAGGGTGATTACATAAGGTTTTCACTCCCTTTTGTCTACCTATCGCCTCCTATAGGAGAGGGGGTGACTAACCCCTTTATTCCTACCAGACCTTAACCATATATCATAGCTATATAGATCCTCTCTATCATTTTTATAATAAGCTCTCATATACTATCATAGGATGACCTTGAGTCTTAGTACACTTCTTGTTTCTCGTGGAAAATATGATACTGGAATACTCCTGGTGAAGTGCAATAGCGATGTATTCTATGAACTTGCAAAATTATCCAATAGACATAATATTCTGTGCGCTTGTGGAATTGTCCAATAGACTAAAAAATATCAACAAGCTTTGTTGGCGCCATTACCAGGGAATGGTAGCTATTCTAACTAGGATCAAGTCGTTTGAGTTATCCTTGTTTGATCAAAACCTTTTATTTCTAAATATACCATGGATCAAACTTCTATCTGTTGATACGATGCTCCAATGGGCACTAGCTTGGAGCCACCTAAATCATCTCAAGCCATTGTGGCTGTTCGTTATGAGCTTCGCCCAAGTCTCATAGCAATGGTTCGGGAGAAACCTTTCTCTAGGAAGGAAGATGAAAATCCATATTCAAGGCATGAGACGAGATCCCCTTAAGTGGAATCTATTTCCGTTCTCTTTAATGAGAATAGCCAAATCATGGTATTCTCGCTATGTAGAAAGTGTGAAAGAAGAATGAGAAAACTTCAATCCAAATTCTGCCTATTCTTCTTCCCCATTCTCTGTGTTGGTCATCTTTGAGTAGAGATCCTAACCTTTAAACAAAAGGAGAAGGAGTCTCTAGGTGTGGCATGGGCCCATCTTACAGACTTAGCGTCATATGGCCCTGACTTAGCTATAATCGATCCAATGTTGCTAAAAGATTTCTATATTGGTCTTAGAAAGGATTCCACATAGTTCCTTGATCTATCCTCTGTAGGAGCATTCTTGAATCTTCCCATTAGTGAATGGAAAAGTGTTCTTATGCGGATTCTCGAGAACACTCCCTACACTAATGTCTATGATGAAGCCCCTAAAGACGAAGAGAACCTCATCCCTCAACTAAGAGAGAATACTTCGATAGCTAAGACCTTGCCATCTACATCTCAAAATCCTGCCATCGAGCCTGAACCACCAATCCTAAAAAATCCAAAGGAAGAAGAAATTGAACCTTTGTAATCTCCTTTTGAAATCAAGGAGGATTTGTTTTCAGACCTTGGAAATTCCTTCAATTATCTTGTGCAAAAGAAGTCTTCTACTGCAAAAGCTCCAAACCTTTATATTTCAATTCATCTAGAAGAACAATACCTTCAAGAGACGATTCAGGAGCTAACTTCTATATTGAGCAATGATTGGCTTAATGAGACCGAAACCTCATCCAAAGTAATTTAGATCTTTTTGCTTTGTACTACTATTCCTTGCTCCTTTAATCAAACAGTTTTAAGCCCTCTTTAAGCTGCTGCAGAGGCGGAGTGCGGACGTAAGCTTCGGGTTCTACGCACGGACAATGGCGGCGAGTTCACGACGGCCGAGTTCGCGGCGTACTGCGCCGATGAGGGGATCCACCGCCACTTCTCCGCGCCATACACTCCGCAGAAGAACGGCGTTGTTGAGCGCCGCAACCAGACAGTGGTGGCCACCGCCCGTGCCCTCCTCAAGCAGAGAGGGATGCCGATGATCTACTGGGGTGAGGCGGTGATGACTGCTATTCACTTGCTCAACCGCTCCCCCACCAAGGCCCTAGACGGCAAGACACCATACGAGGCCTGGCACGGGCGCAAGCCCTCGGTGAGCCACCTTCGCGTCTTCGGCTGCCTGGTCTTCGTCAAGGAGCTCAACCACGTCAGCAAGCTCGACGACTGGAGTACGCCAGGGGTCTTCTACCGCGTCCTCAACCCTGTGACACGGCGAGTGCGCATCACACGCGATGTCACGTTCGACGAAGGGCGAAGCTGGACGTGGGGTAAGATGGTGGACGACATCTCGACTCCGACAATCAGCGATTTCGTCGTCAACTACGTCCACTTCAAGGGAGAAGGGGGAGCTAGGAGCTCGTCTTCATCGAGCTCGTCTACACCACGACCTCGCTCGCCGCCACCACCTCCACCACCAGCTCCGACAAGTCCACAGGCTCCGGCGAGTCCACCGCCAGCACCGCCGGCCACGCCTCGCTCTCCTACACCGACACCTACCCCTTTTGGCTCGGCGCTAGCAGCTTCGGCCCACAACGAAGAGCGCACAGTGGAGTTCGCCACTCCGCTGTCCAACGACGAGGATCGCATCGACGCCTACCACGGCGGCGAGCCTCTGCATTACCGTACCATGGACAACCTCCTCGGCGAGCAGTCGGTCCCTGAACCGGCGCAGCATAACTTTGAGGCGGAGCTGCACTTTGCACAGGACGACGGCGAGCCTCGTTCCTTCGCCGAGGCAGAGAGAGACGCGGCATGGCGTGCCGTGATGCAGGAGGAGATGGACGCTGTCGAGCTGAACAAGACGTGGGAGTTGGCCGAACTTCCGGCCGGCCACTGCGCCATCTCTCTCAAGTGGGTCTTCAAGCTCAAGAAATACGAGGCTGGAGAGGTGATCAAGCACAAGGCGCGTCTCGTGGCACGTGGCTTCGTCCAGCAGGAGGGAGTCGACTTCGACGACGCTTTCGCGCCTGTTTCACGGATGGAGTCCGTGCGCCTCCTCCTCGCTCTCGCAGCCCAGGAGGGTTGGTGCGTCCACGACATGGACGTCAAGTCTGCCTTTCTCAACGACGACTTGAAGGAGGAGGTCTACGTCCGTCAACCGCCAGGAATCATTATCCCGGCAAAGAGAGCAAGGTTCTCCGCCTGCGTAAGGCCCTCTACGGCTTGCGGCACGCACCGCAAGCTTGGAACGACAAGTTGGACTCCACCCTCAAGCAAATGGGATTCCAGCAGAGTGCTCACGAGGCCGCGGTCTACCGACGGGGCAAGGGAGGCAATGCCCTGCTAGTAGGCGTCTACGTCGACGACCTTGTGATCACCGATACCAAGAAGGAGGAGATCGAGGCATTCAAGATGGAGATGAAGGCCACCTTCCAGATGAGCGACCTTGGGCCTCTCTCTTTCTACCTCGGGATTGAGGTCCACCAGGACAACTCCGACATCTCTCTTCGCCAGACTGCCTACGCCAAGCGCATCGTGGAGCTGGGCGGCCTCACCGACTGCAACCCACCCTACACTCCTATGGAGGAGAGGCTGAAGCTGAGTCGTGAGAGTATGGCGGAGGAGGAGGCCGCGACGCAGTACCAGCACATTGTGGGCAGCCTTCGCTACCTTGTCCACACGCGACCGGACTTGGCGTTCGCCGTCAGCTACGTTAGCCGGTTCATGTAGCAACTGACGACGGAGCACCAGCAGGCCGTGAAGAGGATCCTCCGCTACGTCGCGGGCACCTCTGACTACGGCTTGCACTACCCGAGGTGCCCCGGCGCGGCGCACATCATTGGGTACAGCGACAGTGACCACGCCAGCGACATCGACACGAGCAAGAGCACCAGCGGGACGCTGTTCTTCCTCGACAAGTGTCTGATCAGCTGGCAGTCAATCAAGCAGTAGGTAGTGGCTCTGTCCAGCTATGAGGCAGAGTACATTGCAGCCACTATCGCTTCCACACAGGCTCTATGGCTGGCTCGGCTACTCGGCGATCTCCTTGGTAGAGACGTAGAGTTAGTGGAGCTCAAGGTGGACAGTAAGTCCGCCTTGGCCTTGGCAAAGAACCCTGTCTTCCATGGGCGCAGCAAGCACATCCGTGTGAGGTACCACTTCATCAGAAGCTGCCTGGATGAAGTGAGTGTCCGGGCAAACTACATCAACACCAAGACCAGCTCCCTGACTTCCTGAACAAGTCACTTGGGCGGATCAAGTTTCAGGAGTTCTGCACCAGGATCGGGATGGCTCAGATTCCCCACAAGGAGCCACACAAGACTTAGGGGGAGATTGATGGATAAGTCTAGTGTGTGAGGGGAGGCTGCAACACATGGTGTTGTTGCTGCCTGTTCAGGACAACAACTGCCTCTCAAGGACAGCATCAAGGACATCACCTTTGACTGGGTTGTTGCCTCTCAAGGACAGCATCAAGGACATCACCCTTAACTGGGCTGTTAGCATCTTTAGGACAACATCTGTAGGACAGCATCTTGACTAGCATCTAGGACAACATCTAGTTTGTGCTTGGCTGGTTAGCAGCCCTATATATTTGTATCCCCAACCCTCAGGTTGGTATGACAGTATGGTGTGAGAAAAAATAAAAGAAAATTTGCCCCAACTCTCAATTGTCATTCTCTCCATGAGAGTTCAACTCATACTGATTTCTAGAGTTCGAGTTCAGCGGCTAACAACATGTTTGTGTATTTCCAGTTTGTTTTCAGCTAATGTTTCTAGGTATCGATCCACCTTACGCTGTCCAAGTATCCAATTCCTCTTGATTTCACATTTTTTCACTTGCAGCATAATTATTTTCTTCTTGTGAATTTATGTTAGTTCCATGTGATTTATCCATTTTGGTACAAATTGTGCAGACTAAAGAAGTATATCTTCTGAAATTAAATTTTTTGCTAAATTATCTACATTGTAACTGATGGGAGTTTAAGAAATTGAGGTGGTCTTATTTATTCCAAGGTGAAGTTATCTATTTTTCAGCTATATAAATCTTTTCTGCATTTTGGCATTGTTTGATTGCATCTTGCAATGATATACTGATAGAACTTGCATTGTGTGCCCTCGTATTGTTATTTTTAATAAATCATATGACCTAAAAATAAACCATCAGCCAATATTGTGGGTGAGCTGAGCAATGATCATAATTTAAGTGTTGAAGCAAAGTAAATCTATCTAAGTTTTTATACTTGAAAGAACATTGAGCCAATATTTAGCCAAGACATTTGGGTTATGGATCTTTTATTTTCTTGATAGAAGTGCATTATTTAGCTCAAATTCTGAGTTTTTATCAGCGTATGGAAAACTCCAAGAGGTTAGTCAAAACAGTAGCCAAATTTAGTGATTTAATTACTCTCTAAAATAGATAATAGTATATTACTCCAATAGACTCTGTAAAATAAAGAGGCTGAATGGCTAGTGAGGTAGGCTATCCAAAAGTAGAGAGCGAATGAGGTGGAATGAAGATCTACTAAATTTGGAGTCATTTACAGAGTCTGTTTGAGGCGATTTTCTTTAATAATAGCCAAACAATTTAGCTGTCTCTTGGAGATGCTCTAATAGGGTTCATAATACCTGGCCTTTCGTTTTGTTTTCAGTTTATGCAACTAACCAACAATGGTTCCAGACTTCCAGTTGATCCATTTATGTTACTATAATTATAATATAAAAAATATGGTAGCTATGTTTATTTTTCACCATTTTTATAGTATCTATAATGTATCCTTGGCTTATTGAATTATTTATGGTAATCAATAAAAGCTCAATTTTTACAACCATGTTTATTTTTCTTGTTTCTTATCCATACTGGCTTATCTCTAAAGTTACATATAACCATAAACATATGGCTTACTTGGTTATTAATCGTGAATGTTCTTTTTTAATGTTTTTTTGGTTCCATTTGTTTAGAGAGTTGAATCAATTGGCGACACTTAGAGGCGCGAGAAGGGGGAGGGATTTATTAGCCCCCCCCCCAAATGATTCCAGATAAAAAGTAATATAATCTGGTCTTTGAGTTGTTGAAACCGTAGTATTTATGATCTTGATCCCAATGAAGTTTATTTAGCTGGCATAAATTTTGTGTGGTTGTGTGGACTAACTTAGATGGAGAAACAAAACTACGTGACAAAGTGTATTGCAATCTTCTTTCAGTAGTCGTTTACCTGGAAAACTATGTTGGCAAAAAAATATTTATGGATTTTAAAATACGTCATATGATTCATTTGCCGTTAAAATCCATGTTTTATGGTTAGTAGTTAGTACCATCACAAGTTCATCAAATCTTTTTATGTTCTAGTTAGAGACTTTTTTGTTTGTTGCCCGACCAATCTCAATATAAAATTAACGTTTCAAAAATTAAAAAAAAACACATGTTTCATGGACATTCACTTGTTTAAAGAAAAAACCACCAGCCTAGCCTAAAAAAAACGAACACGAGACAAAAAAAAATGAAAAAAATCAGCCGCAAACAAAGGAAAAAAGAAATCTGAAACGGCCTAAAACAAAACCGGCCATGAGACAAAAAGATGTTACTCGTAAAAAAAAGGTCTAAAAAAACCGGCCATGAGACAAAAAAAAAGAAAAAAAAAACAGTCCACCACGTAAAAGTGCATGTGTTTTGAAAAGAAAAAAACGGATAGAACAAAACGAACACGAGAGAAAAAAATGAAAATGAATCGGCCGCAAACAAAGGAAAAAAGAAATCTAAAACGGCCTCAAACAAAACCGATCACGAGACAAAAAATATGTTACTCGTCAAAAAAAGGCCTAAAACAAAACCGGCCATGAGACAAAAAAAGGGAAAAAAACAGTCCACCACGTAAAAGTGCACGTGTTCTGGAAAGAAAAAACGGATAGAACAAAACGAACACGAGACAAAAAAATATGAAAATGAATCGGGCGCAAACAAAGGAAAAAAGAAATATAAAACGCCCTAAAACAAAACCGACCACTAGACAAACCGGCAATGAGACCAAAAAAAAAAGGAAAAAAACAGCCCACCACGTAAAAGTGCATGTATTTTGAAAGAAAAAACCCGAAAAGGGTCGCTCATCTTCGTGCGGGCGTGGAATCATCGGCCGGCTCCGTGCGGGCGTGGAATTCGTCGGGCGGCTCTTGTACTCGGGTACTCAATAACTATTTAGTACTCTGGATATCAATTAGCGCAGTCCTCTCTCTATATATGGGCAAGGATACATGAACATATACAACATATACAATACATATATACACTAACTAAATACCAGAAAAGAGAAATATAAATAAAGAGAAGCCAATCAGCCTATTTAGCAAACCAGCCCAGTGCACAAAACCCCCACAACCGTTTAGGCCAGAACCAAACCGCACAATGGCCCAGCTACGAGCGACAGCCCCGCCATCGCACAGCCAACACCGTGCGGAGACAGCTGCACGCCCACCCATTTCACCACCCTCTCACGAACTGACAAGTGGGCTGCACCCATACACTATTCTTCTTCCTCCCCTGCTCTCTCACGCTCACGCGCACGCCGCGCTCGCTGGCATCCGGCAGGCTCCAACTGCTTCTAAGAACCATGCATTGGCGGACCCTTGTCCCTGCCTGTCCCCTCCCTCGGCTTGGAGGACAAGAAGGTCCCATGGACCCTAGGATCGCGAGCGGGTTCATGGAGCCTCGGATCACGAGCAGCGATCACGTCCGCCACACACCATGGCTACAGCCTATAAAGCCCCCCAAGAGCACTAGGGCTTCCTAGAGCAGCCGCCGCTGCGGCAACAACACACCCCACACGCAACGCGCGGGCCAAGAGGCGGAGAAGCAGAGGGAAGAAGAGAGGCGGATTGCGCCTGTGATCACCGGAGCTCGCCGGAGCGCTTCGGAGAGCTTCATCGACGACACGCGAGGCACTACAGGCTCTGCCTCTCGACTATACGGCCACGACCTGCCACTGCCCCGCTATCCAGTCGTCACCGAGCACATGGTACACCCCTCTCTAACCCCATGACAGCTGCATGTGACTCGCAAAGCTCGCTAGCGTTCCCAACCTGGGAAAGCGGAAGGTCTCCTCGGCATAGCCCTCGGATACACATGCACTACACTCACTGGAACAGATCCTCCTGGACACGACGAACCCCCACGACCCAGAACGCGACGGCAGTCACGCGGTTCGCCATGGCCATGCACTGTCGCCGCTCAACGGAGACAGACGTGTTCCCGCTAGCAGAGACCCGCCTAGCCAAACGGAGAGGACCATCGCATCAGGTTCTATCCCCGGAACCCTGCGCTAGTTGGATGACCCCCCAGACGCCCCCAGTTTCCTTGTCCACAGCGGTGCGGCGGAGCGTCCATGCTCTGTTGAACCGTCATCGTTTCCAGAACGCAGCCTTAGCCACGGCATGGACCGACTACCCCTGCGCGATCGCCCATCAGTGGATGGACAAAGCGCGCCAATTGAAGCCTATGACCACCCAACGCACCAGACCACGGTGTTCCGGCGAGAGCCACCGCCAAACGCCTCACCGTGCGGATCGGACCTAGTTGAGCCAAACGTGGCCTCGGTGATGTTCTCTGTATGCATGGGATGATCGACGACCCTTCAATTTGTCCTGAGTCTCACCGAGAGGACCCCAATTTGCTCGCTGACGATCTATCGACGGCTGGAGCCGTGAGGAGGAAAAGGGGGGGAGGGAATAGGAGGTGTGGAAACAGGTCTGTGTGGACCGTGACCGAATGGTGGACCATCCCCATGCACACGCCCATGGACCAGCTGTACATCCACGTGAAACCCCCCGTGACTCTGTGACCTGGCTCATGTGAGCCTGTGAGCAGCAGAGTGCCGTGCACTCGGTGCATGTGCAACGGGTCTGTGGTCCAATGGACCGAAGGCACGGGTGCACCACAGATAGGCCGCATGGTCCGAGCCCATTGGGATCCCAGTATCGGCCCAAGCAGACTACGTGACGAGATCAGTGATGACATGTGGCGGGCTAGTATCCGGCCCTGACCCGACCCGTTCGGCCCTAGAAAGCCCACTAGGATTGACCCAGTCAACTTGTGACATCACGCTGACATCATCATGACGTCATCCAGCCATCACAAGCCGACACGTGTTCGGGATGAGATTAAATCCAATTTTCTATTTTCAGAATTTGGAATACACTTTGGAAATTCGCAGTAAATTCATACGAAGTCCAAAAATTGCAAATGATCTATCAAAATTCTCAGAAAAATGAGCTCTACATGATGGAGCTATGTATGTATGTATTTGGATCTTCTCATTTTTTGATAATTCTTTGTGTGTCATATAGTCGTCGCTAACGCGACTATCTCGCGTATATTGTTTCAGGAACGAGGAGGACCTGACCGAGGAGGGTGACTACGAGTACAGAGAGGACCTCGGTAACGACAACAGAGTGCCACACCCCACCCAACTTTGTAGAACCTATTACGCATGCTCACATGTTACATTTCTGATATAATAATGATTAAGCATTGCATAGGTTGCGTGGTAGTTTATTTGCTCAACCTTTACCTTAACGAAACCTTTACCTTGCTACCCCGCAATAGGATAGACGCAAACTGCTTGCTCTATATGGTTACTACTACTCTCTCATATATATATTAATGAGATGATGATGAGGCATGTGGTGCCAGGAAAGAAGGAAGAGTGTTGTGTGTGTCTTGGGTGTGTGTGGTGAGGGTTTTGTCGGCCAAGTGAGAATGACGACGAGCCTTGGGCAAGTCTTGCCGGGAGAGCTACCTGGGCAATCCCTTTGATCGTACCTGTGGCAGATAAATGGACCGGAAAGCAGGTTCCGAGGGTGAACCTCGGAATAGTGGAATACTATGATGTCTGTGCGTGGCCAATTAGGGACTTCTAGTATCCCGAGTCATGGAAACCTTACATGCCACTTGCTTTCTGTGGGGGGAGATGGCTGGACTACTTGGTAGGGTGGTGCCACAACTACTTGGATGTAAGCGGAATCAGTGTAGAGAGGTACAGGAGAGTGCATCCCACACCCTCTCGAGATAGCATGGTGACCACCAGGCCTAGTACCATGCCTCACAATCTCAGCGCTCCCGTGTGATACATGTGTGGAGTTGGCTCAGGGCTGAGTGGTAGGGTGGCATCAACCTAGGCTAGCAAGCAGCCGACGTCTAGCCTAGACGACTCCGATGTCGATGATGGCAGAACCCGTGGTTATGTAAAGCCTCTGCAGAGTGTTTATGGTTGATCGATCGATACATATGCCGATTCGTCGGCTATGGACCATTTTCTGTGACATGCTTCACCCGCTAGTGAGAGGTGTATTCTTTTCTCCCTCTGGGTGTGATATGTTCCGGCAGTGTGCTCTGAAGGAGCAGTGTGCCGCTGAGATAGGCTCGAGAGGGAGTTGAGCCTATCGAATGAGTGTGAGGTGTGGTGAGATGTGTGTGATGGGATGGGTGTGTGGATGAACCATGGAAATGGACAACTAAACAACGACTATATTACTTGTTTAATTAATGAATATTGCATAGGAAGCCAACAACCAAAGATAGGTATTTTGATATACCCTGTTATGCATCCACTACCACAAATATTCATTAGGGTGGGATTATGTGGCCACTACAAATCGCATTGAAAGATATTTGGTAGGTGAGGAACCAGACTTTGACTACGATGGAGATGATATGGAGGATTAGCTGTCTCGTGCCTAGCCTAAGGCGTGGAGAGGATCCCGATGCTTCTACCTTTGTTGCTTCTCTGATATGATTCCAGTGTGATTTTCGCTAGTGTGACGTTGTAATAAATTTATGTAAACCCTTCTATTGCACTCTTGTACTCGAAGTGTGGTAATGTTATCGACTGAAATTTGGGTAACATTGTGGATTATTGTTCACGCAATCTGTTTTATTACACTACGAATCTGTGGATTTCCCTTTTGTGGAAATCAAGGTCGTTCCACTTATGGTTTAAAATATGCTTTCCTTAATGGTGATCCTGAAGCCCTCATGATCATTAGTGATAAGTTTCAAATAAATATAAAATATTTGATAGCCATATCTGAAGTTGTGCAAGATAGAAATAAAAAGATTATGTCAAAAAGAGGGTTATAGTTTCACCATATTTTCCAGACATCTACATTCTTTTGATCTAAGGGTATGACAATTGTCTCCGGAGGATCCAAGATTTGACTTGGCAATACATGCAAGTAAGTATGTTTGATTTATGATATTCATATTCAAGCTCGATATAAGCTTTAGGCATAGAATGATTAAGGAAAATATTTCTCAACTCTGCTTTGGTGAGGAACCAATTACAAATTTGAGTGAACTAAGAACCTAGTTCAAAGAACATAAGCTATCTTTGTTTTCAAAGTTATGTAAAAATACCCAAGTTCTAAACAAAAGTTGTATAGAAAGATTTGATTCTAACTGTTCTATTTTCCAATGATTTAAGATAATTTGGTAGACACTTCAAAGTTCACAAGTTTATGGTGGATATAGATCTTCAATTCAAGATGAACCAACTTAGTCTTCAGAACTTTACTCAAGGACTTCTTGACGGTCCTTAACTCCTATTTATTGCCATCAATTTATCAATAAAATACATAAATAATATGCTAAAACTTAGAGATAGGGGTTTAATCTGACTATTTCCATAAATTTTGGCATTTACTTGTTTTAAGGACAATCATGAAAATAATCGAAAGTACACCATCCATGAAGCATATTTGAGCAAAAGAAGAGAAATGGTATAAGACTTTGTATTCTTGGAGCAAAACCCATCACATGGATTCCTAGGCCCATCCAACAACCGACTAAGCAAAGTCAGTACAAGGAGGCACCACCCAAGGTACGGGCGCACCTTGGGTGGGGCCACACCAGGCTTGCGTCCTCAGCGAACCACCTTTCTCTAGAAAGTTGTATGGTGGTTCTTGAGGTCGGTTCCATAGGTATCACTAGGAATATCCTCCTATTCACCAACCTTGGGGGTATCTAAACAAGAGAGAAGCCCCATCAAATTCATTCAATCCTAGATTCAATATATAACAGAAGAAGAAGCAGAGCCTCATTCATATCTTTGGCTTCTAGCTATTAAAATATAAAGTCTGAGAGAGAAGGGTCAGGAGAAGTACCAGAGTTGTCGGCTACCTCCTCTAGCTTAGCAGAAGGATCGTGGAGCCCTTAACTCCCTTACGCTTGTAACTCTACATTCATCTTGCTAATTGGAGTAAGAAGTTTGTGTTATCTTTTGGTATTTAGTTATTAATCAAGTTATCTTTTTTATTGTTTACTTGTGGGATCGTTGATCATTCTAGTGACGGTTATTCTCGTAAGCGGACTCCTGATAAAGATGGCAGTTTCTGGCCACTACTAGAATAGTAACCCATAAGATAGACGTGGTGTTTAAGATAGAAGTTACCTTTGTTTGCTATGTTCCCTATGGCTAAGGGTTAGACAACATATGGTGAAAGCCCTATTCATCCTTTGCATTCTCCCATGTTCAGGTTCGACATAGAGCTATAGGCCGGTATCACTTGGCTAACCAAGTGCGCTGTGGTGCCCGAAGTATGTCTATAGTGTCGAAGCTATTTCTACTTAGGAATCTGATCCTTAAGTAGCCTGCTATCTAGTTATCTTTCTTCTTTTTTTAGGAGAACTAGTGGAAGAGGATCATTAGGTTTTGTTGCTTGAGAAACTTGATACCCTTAATATCGCCGGTTAAAGTGGTACAACATATATCCGTACGCTTGTGGGTTTATTATCCATACGTGAAGAAATACTCCTTCTGATCCATTTTATCTGACGTACACGCATATAAAGATTCAAACTTTATAAACTTTGACCTATAATTAGGCTAATAATTTTTAAATATTATAATACAAACTTTATACCATTAGATTTGTAAAAAATTATACTATCCAATGATTATATATTTATAAACATAAATAATATAATATAAAGTAAATTAACGGTCAAAGTGTAATCTAGGAGACCGTGTCATCTAAATCCTAAATTGTGCCAGATAAAATGGACTAGAGGGAGTACCATTAACAGTGATATGTATTATTTGTACTTGTATATGTAAAAGAATGGTGTGTGCAAATATGGTATTTTTTAAGCTACACCGGTCATTTCATAAACAATATAAGCCTTAAGGATTAATATATGTTTTCTATATTTTTTTGTAAGGTATATTAAATTACTAAATTGATGCAAACATTTAAGAGAGCCTTATTGTGTATTTAACTGTGGTTAGTCATTTGTGGAGAAGGCGGATTCTTACACGCTGGGTGTGGGAGGACACTACGGGTGAGGACAAGGATGGCGCAGGTGTGGATGGCGTTCGTCCGGTTGCGACCATAGTCTAGGGCATCAACGACAAGGCCATCGCTGTAGCTTTATTTTAAAAAATATCCAAGTGTTCCATTTTTGCTGCCAACTTTGACTGCCAACAAGAAAAATTGGCAATGATGAGATATAATTCATAAAATTTTAAGGTGGCTAAGTCAAAATGTTTTGAAGACACGAAGCTATGTTTTTTTTTTTGCAAAACAAAGGCTTTTCTATCATTGCCTTCAACCTTCAACCCCTCCTAACCTTGCTTCCATGGTTAAAATTTCAAGGGCGGCTCAAGAGTTCTCCATGGGCGCCGCCGTGGTAGGGAGGCAGTGGTAGATCCCTCCTGGAGATATAATTTGAGCCTAAGCTTCAGCTGATTTTCTGACAGAAGTGATTGTAGGACTAAAAGTTATTCTCTTTCATTATTTAGCAAATATAGTTAAACTCTACAAATCATAATAGAGAATCACATTAGTCTCTTAGTTTATTTTAAAGAATCACTCCAAAAAATATGATTACTTCAAGAATTACTTTTATGTAAAAAAAATGTTTGACGAGCTGTTGCTGAATTCAGCATAGAATTAGCTCTGGAATCTTTGCCATCTCGTCGAGCAATATAGGTATTATGGCGGAGTCAGGTAAAATAGCTTCGTCAATTGCTATTATTGATATTGTTCATTAGGGTGTACCAACTCAAACGCCAGATGATTATGATTAATAAGGTTTCATTTTTATTAATTCCGCAAAAAATATAACGGGTAATAGATTTAGTCAACATCATGCTCATAAAAAATCTGACTAGCTCGATACTTTGTGTGGACCGTCCCGAAGCATGGGACCCACTTGACAACCTTCGACTCTGAATCTATATACTCCCTATTGATGAGGATGGTGATCGACTTATCTCACACACAACTGAGTGAGCATGCCATTGTTGTCACAGTCCAATCACCGAATTAGACGAACACACCCAAATAACTTCCATGGCTCATCGGCAGCAGCTTCTATTCTTCTGCTTGGCCGTCTCACTGTATCATGCCAATTCTCTCTCCTTTAGCTACAACTTCTTCAACCCCGATGACTTCAGGCCGGAGGACGATGCACGGGTACTCGATGGCAGGATCGAGCTTCTCGGCGACGAGTTCGCCGCGCGTGCCCGGGGGCGGGCGTGGCACAAGCAGCCCGTGCAGCTCTGGGACGGCACCACCGGCGAGGCTGCCAGTTTCACCGCGAATTTCAGCTTCAGCATCCAGTCAGTGCCAGGCAAGAGCGCCGGGCACGGCATGACGTTCTTCCTCGCACCGTACACGCCGGACCTGCCGCAGGAGTCCTACGACGGCTGTCTCGGCCTCTTCGATGAGAGCCAGGTGCCTAACTACTCCAGGTTCAATGCGTCCGGCGACTCAAGGTTCGTCGCCGTGGAGTTCGACATCCACAAGGACATTTGGGACCCGAGCAGCCAGCACATCGGCATCGACATGAACAACATGGACTCCCGCGGCGACTACACGGTGTTGCCGGACGGCAGCCTCGTCGACGCCGGCGTGGTGTTCGCGACAGTCGTCTACGACAACCGCACGCGCGGTCTAGACGTCAGCCTGATGGTCGGAAGTGCCACTTACACGTCCGTAGCCACCGTGGACATGAAAAGTTTGCTGCCTGGGAAAGTGGCAGTTGGCTTCTCGGCGGCGACAGGGGACAAGTACGCTGCAAACCACACGGTGCTCTCGTTCTCGTTCCTCTCGACGTTGGCAACCAAGAACAGCACCTCCATCCCTTCTCTGACCTCGTCCACCAAGAAGACCACCCTGAAGCTCAACGCTGGGGCGGCCGCCGCTGCGTTGCTAGTTCTCCTGCTCGTCGTCACCGTGGCAGTGTTACTAGTTCGGCGGTCAAGGAGAAGGGGCAAGCAACCATATGACGAAGAGAAGCTAACCACGGACGGCGACGACTCCCTCGACGTCGTCGATGACAGCGACTTCGAGTCGAGCACGGGCCCCCGACCTATCCCGTACGCCCAACTCGCGGCGGCGACGAAGGACTTCGCGGCGGAGGGGAAACTGGGGCAGGGCGGGTCGGGGTCGGTGTACAGCGGCCACCTGAAGGAGTCCGGCCTCGATGTCGCCATCAAGGTGTTCTCTCGTGGGGCGTCCATGGAGGGAAGGAAGGAGTACCGGTCCGAGGTCACCGTCATCAGCCGGCTGCGGCACCGGAACCTGGTTCAGCTCATCGGCTGGTGCCATGGCCGGAGGCGGCTCCTACTGGTCTACGAATTGGTCAGCAATGGCAGCCTCGATGGCCACCTCTACAGCACACAGGTGACCCTGACATGGCCGACGAGGTATGCGCATGTGTAGCCATCTTTATGGTCGCATTCCTACACTTGTCTGCTAGTTTTCTCACTCCCAACAGGCGACTACAAGTTTTAAACTTGGCTGACGCAGTCTGTGCATGTAGCGCGATTAGGGATGACAACACAGGGGGATAGGGATCAGGTGAAGTATCAGGGCACCTAAACCGGAAATCCAAATTCAAAAGTCAAAACCGTCCAAAACACCGATTTAGGTTATATAATTCATTATAAAACCAAACCTTTTACCTGAAACCCGCTTTGTATGGCAACAGAGTAATAGCAATATGGACTTGCTATAAACATATGCACGATATATATACATAATTACATGTATGTATAAACAAGAGATGACAAATAGTAAATAAATCCATGAATCAACTTAGAATAAATTTAATAGTCTATGTAAACAAATTTTTATATAAAACATGAGTTTTATTTTCAAATGATTTATTTCGAGTGCCTATTGAATATCCACTGGCCGGTGAAAAATCAAATTTGAAACCGAACTTGATAGGTTTTGAAGCCCTAAACCCGAAAAACGTGGGTGATAAATCAAAACAAAAACTCGATCCTGCTAGATCTGAAACCCACGGATATTCGACTTGAAACCGCACCATTACCATCCCTAAGCGTGAGCCGCTAGTAGCATGCTTATTTTGTCAGCACCTATATTTTTATCCTAATTAGAATCAACCAAGAAAAATGGCAAACGAAGTCTCCCGCGGTCCTGCCCCAAAAAATCAGAAAAATACACATATGCCCATGTGGAAATTAAAGCCAGCAATTCAACCAAGTGGAAATTTAAAGTCAAATTAGATATCTACATTTGCAGACTTGAGTTTTACGGGTTTGGCATCTTTTACAGTTGATAGGGTCTCTCCATTTATTTTTGGGCACTGAGCAGTTTAAAAAGTTTGAGGCAATAATATTTGAAACTTAGCTCACACTACTGCATGATTTTTAATTGGGGTGTTTCTTTTTTGCTAGAGGCAGCTCTACGCAAACTGATTACTTAGTCAGTCTGTCTTTATTAATCGATTTGTAGAGACGAATAGGCTTTCCAGCGCCGATAGATATAGCCTATATTTTTAGAAGTCACTGAAAATCCCAACTGCATTTAAAAGTACTATGAATAGAGTGAATATGCTGTCTAGTAGCATCTAGAAATGAAGGGATTTCTAGAGTCGTTTAGCAATTTGTCCTCTAAAAATAGGTGTAACACAGTAGAAATCATATTTTTCAAATCAAGTTAGGAGACGACAAACTTTATATAAAAGTTATAGTTCTTGAAAAGATTTACAACTTCATAGTTGACCACTTCTCCATTTTAAGTCATTGAAGCCCCAAAAAAATTATTTTTAGTTTTCCTATTTTGAAATTCAATTTTCATATATTTTATTTGTAGAGACAACTTGAACCAAAGTTGTAGTACCAGATGGGCTATGCAATTTTATAGTTGAGTATTTTTTATTTGGAATCATTTAGTGCATGAAAACTCTTTTAAGTTTTCATATTCTTGAAATTCAGTTTTAAACTCTTTCAAAGAAACTTGTAAGAAAAAATGACTTAACCAATGTTATAGTACTTGAAGAGATATGCAACCTTGTAGTTGATATGTTTTTCATTTAAAATTATTTAGAGCCCTAAAATTCTATTCTAAGAATAATAACTTTGAAAATAACATATTAATTTTTTCAAATAACTTCTAGTTTTAGAAACAACCTAAACCAAAGTATTTGAAGAGATCTAAAACTTTTCATTTCAAACCTTTTAATTTGAATTCATTTAGAGTCTCTAATATGTCTTACAATATTCACCATAGAGGACAAAAAAAGAAATGTATCAACCGCTTCCCACTTAGAGCTTTTGAAACGTAGAAGTTTGACAAAAAAATTATCTAATTTCACTTATATGAATTTATTTTCACAAAAAAAATACGGGAATGGAAAAACCCTGCATTCTAAATGGGGTCATAGACATTATTTGGATACAAACTATTTTTGGAGTTTTAGAAAAATAGCATAGTTTTATGAAATACATTGGTTTTTTTGTACCATGAAGTGTTTGAGTGCAATAAACTTTATGTTTTGAATAACATGGTATTCTTGAAACTGTAGTATTTCTATAGTTTTACTATCAAGAGTCTAAAATTACAATTTCTTGATACTTTGATTTCTTAATACTACGACATCCAAACAAGGTCTCAGTCATAGGTGACTTTGAGGCGTGATGTAAAGATGCAACCCACAAGGCCTGAGGTACCTCTCTCAGTTAAAACCATTTTAGGCTAAGATTTGTCCCACCTCAGTCGCTTCCAGAAAACTTTCCGGTATAGAAGAGGAAAACGACAATAATGACGAAACATAATTCAACAATCTATTTTCTTAGTATTCTAAAAAATAAAAAAGCTTCGGCAACAACTCTCAAGTCCTAAAAATTATCACATTAATCAGGCAAAACTAAAAGGAAGCCACAGATACAAATGTCCAAAAATTACTTTTACACTACTGCCATTATAAAAAAAACATCCAATATGTATACTATGCTTACGTTTTTATTACCACCAAGTCAGGAAATTATTAAATAAAGATAATAAGTCAAACCCTATATTGCACCATATGTGCATTTTCAAAGTAATTTTCATCTAAACTGTACTACGATCGATACAAATTATAAGTCATTACCGGAAATTTGGAGAGTCAATAGACCAAAATTATAGAAAAAATTATAAAGATTTATGACATCAAATAGGTATATATTACAAAAATATAATTGGTGAAGAATCTAATAATACTTAGTTGACATTACAAATAATATTATATTATCATATAAATTTAATCAAATTTAAAATACTTTAACTCTATAAGATTATTGAAATGACTTATAAATTAGAAAGAAGGGAGTAGTTGATAAAACAAAAACAATAGAAACATGTTCCAGCGCCACGTAAGTAAATGGTCAATTTATCCATATCACAAAAGGAAAGTGTCACTCGATAAGAAAACAAATTATATTGAACCATAAAAATGGGTTACCGGTTTCACAATCGGATGTTATTATTACACCGCTTAACTTTACTCCCATATCGGTAAGGATGTTGTTATTGCAGCGCTTAAGTTTACTCCCGTATCGGTACACTACCGGAGACACGCTCTTTGTCGAGTGCCAAAGTGTTGGGTGTGGATAACTGGGATGACAGACGCGAGCCTGAGAGCAGTCGTTGAAAGGCAAGTGCCAGTCCAGGACCCCTCGGCACATTCAAGCCACGGAGGGCGATCTCTGCCTCGCCCGAGAGTCCCGACCCCCTTGGGCGAAACCGAAAGGGTGGCAATCTGTACCTCACCAGAGAGACTCGGCCCTCTTGGCCGCACCTGCCCACAGGGTGCAATCTCTGCCTCGCCCGAGAGTACTGCCCCCTCGGCGCAATCTCCGCCTCGCCCGAGAACTCCAGTTGATGCCCGAGGCAAAGGGGACAGGCAAGTGGGTCCTGCATCGCCACCTACCCTACAACGACTATGCCCTCGAGTGGCAGGAGACGTCTTTCCTCCACCTAACCATGACAAAAAAGTCGCAATGCATGTCCCACGTGCCCCCTGCGAGATGTTGATGTGCGTGACACAGCTCGCCCAAAGCACGTCGCTCTAGTACACGGGAAGGCCAAGACTAGAGTTTTCTTCTTTCTTCCTTGTTTCTTTCTATACAACAGGCACCTATAGCCCGAGCCCTCCCTTCGAGCTATAAAAGGAGAGGCAGAGCTCCTAGAATAAGGGGAAGACACTCGAACACTCAGACACAACCCATTGAACCTCACTCAATACACGCAACACTAGAGACTTGGGATCCCCTCCCTCTCTTGACGGCTTGTAATCCCTACTACAAGCACCTTGGTGCAGAGCAACACGAGCATCGTGACCCAATAAACGTAGAGCATTCTTGTATGAACCATTATAAACCCTCGTGTCGACCCCGCGCAACCATCCGATCCTAGACACGTAGTAAATTACCGTTTATAGTCTTGGTCAAGTATTTTATATCGGGCACTCGACAAAGACTGTTCTTTGCTGAGTGTCCCAGTCAACGACACTCGACAAAGGTTTGTTGTTTGCCAAGTGCCTTGACCGTGACACTCGATAAAGTCGACATTACTATGTGAGTGTCATGATGTGTACTTTTATTTGTCGAGTGTCCGACAAAAGACACTCGGTAAAGCCATCTTTGCTGATAATTTTTTGGTAAGTATTGTTTGCCGAGTGTGGCACTCGGTAAGGCCGTTGTGTCCGGTAGTGGTAATTTGTGGTGGGGAGCACGACGTATAACGAGGAAACAGTCACCTATTAGACTAGTATTTTGGGTTGAGTTAGGCTCAAGATCTAGGTACGTTGAGGGCTTTAATGGATCTAGGTCTGAGAGGCGCTGACTCGTGGATAGAGCCAGTTTGGCTGAATTCTTGCTACATATTCTGATAAGTGGCATATGAGCTGATGGTTGAAAAATCTTAAAAATCTCAGGGTCACATGGTGACGGGGAGCTTGTTAACGTCTTGGAGATCACATGGTTATATGTGACATGGAATGTTGAACTTGAGGCCTGTCAAATGTTTTCCGAAGATAGCATTGTTTAGTGTGATGAAAGATTTAAATCCAATGTGTGACGAATAAGATTATTAGGTTTATTCTTACATCAATAATTGATGGTAAGGAAGCACATCATATATGGCAGGGGCAGTCTCACCTATTAGGCTATTCTTTTGAGTTTTGGGGTTAAGTTAGGACTAATACCTGAGTATGTTTTAGGCTTCGGTAGACATATGTCTGAGAGGCACCCGCTAATGAATAGAGTGAGCTAGACCATATTGCGTTATGCACTCTAACATGCACTACATCAGCAAAAGGGGACGATGCACCGTTGTCATGCAAGAGAGGATAACATGAAGGATGTAACATAGCAAAGTAGTATTGGAGCAGGGAAGAGGTCAGACTATGAAGCATAAAAGATGAAACAGATGCAGTGAAAAACATGGGAGAACCCTGGTACCGTTAGGCCAGGCTAGAGACGATGAGACAACGACGGCAACAATCGTGGGTGGTGTGTATATATATATATATATATATCCTAGGTGTGGAATACTTATACTACACCAAGTGTTATACTAAAAAAATCAATATCGTTATTATTTAGTATTTTCGTAGTGTTGGTGTAATACTGACGGATACTGAATGTATTCAGTAGTACTCAGTATTTTTTTAAGTCAGTTTTGATTTGTGGTGTAGTTATTCTACACTGTAGAATAGCATTGTCATATATATATATATATATATATATATATATATATATATATATATATAAAATGATAGCAAGTAGGCTTCGACCCATAAGGCCATACCTTGACTTGGCCACAAGCGACTGTGGGTGGATGGCCACTACACGGCGCATGCTAAAGCATAGCAGCAATGGGGACTCGGCAGGGGCGGAAGGAGAATCCTGGTATAGGTGGGCCAAGTCCACCAAGTGTAAAAAAAAAAATGAAAAGTGCTATAATTCAGATGCTGAATTTTTAAATAATGTTAGACAACAATCTAATTCAACAACCAAATACAATTAAAAACAACTTACAAGAGACGGTTCACAAACTTTTATAGTCAAATAATGACAAAATTACCTTTTGCCTAAGTAACAGCCAAAATATGGGCACCTGAAATAGATACATGTGCTAGAAATTGATGTCGGCTGAAAAAATAATTGACCTTTGAGCCCTTGAGGTTAGATTAAAAACTGTAATTCATCTTTAGTCTCTTCCTCTTCTTTCACTCAGACAAGTACTAATTGTGTAGCTTGAATATAGGAAAGGACATTGTTCTTTAACCAAAGGTTTATATTATATTTATTTTAACTAAACACGTAATAGAATTGTATAATCAGAAGATGTAATTTGAGAAAATTTATTTTGTTTGCATTAGAGACTTCTTTAACCTATAATCTATATAACTAGAAAACTAATTAGTGGTAGCACTAGTAATACATTCTATGTGAATATGATATGCAACCTTGAGGGGAGCCAGGCCGCTGACCGCCCACCCCCCCCCCCCCTTTCCCCATTTTCTACGCACTCGTCGGCTCGGTGAACAATATTATTTCCTTCTAGCTTATGGTAAGCCAGCATACATAATCTAGGTTGACATAATATAATCTGCCCAGGAAAGATGCTGAGCCTTTATCGTGTGTTTGGATCGCGATTCGACTGGATATCCCGGGTTCGACCCAGGTGAGTAGCGTTTGGTTGGGAGGATGCTGAACCTGGGTTCAACCCAGTAGGGAATATACTCCCTAGATGCGGGTTCCCTGGATACCACTAAATCGAGGGATGGTGTGGGTCGAAGTGGAACCGAGGGCGCGCTCGCTGGACCGAGGCAGGGCGTGATGGCGGGCGCCTCACAAGGGCTGGGCACGGCCGCCGGGGCATGGCGCAGCTGTCGGGGCGGGGGCATTCGCCTCGCCGGGGCAGAGCACGGACGCCGGGCGGGGGCCCTACCCTCGCCGCGGGTGTCGTGTGTGCCGCGGTGGGGCAGGCGCGGCCGTCGGGGAGGGCGCGGCGCTGCCATCGGGGGAGGGTGCGGGCGCTGCCATCGGGGGCGGGCGCGGCCGCCAGGGCGCAGGCGCTCGCGCGTGTGCTGCCGTCGGGGAGGGCGCGGCCGCCGGGGCGGGGGCCCCTCGCCGGGGTGCGTGTGTGCCGCGCTGGGGCAGGCGCGACCGTCGAGGGAGGGCGCGGGCGATGCCGTCGGGGGCGGGCACGGCCGCCGGGGCGCGGGCGCTCGCGCGTGTGCTGCCGGCGGGGAGGGCGCGGGTGCTCCTGTCGAGGAAGGACGCGGGTGCTGCTGTCGGGGAATGGCGCACGTGGCTTCTGCTGGGAGGGGGAAGAAGAGGAATAGTCGCTGACAAACGGGACCCACATATCAATGACTCAACCCACTTTCAGATATCCTCGCAACCCAAACAAAGAACTGGAATGAACATATTCTTTCAAACCAAACAAGAGATGGGTTCAACCCAACCCATCAAACTGGGTTGGGTCCAACCCATCCTAGGTCATCCCCGAACCAAACACACGGTTTTAGAGACGTACGAGGAAGTAACTAACTCATGAGAAGGTCTAAAAAGGCAAAAGAACGAACAAAACACACGATTTTAGAGACGTACGGAGGAAGTAATTAACTCATGAGAAGGTCTAAAAAGGCAAAAGAAGTAGAAGGTGGCAGTGGCGGCCTATTTCACAAACGAGCAAATAAGCAGGGCATATAACACTAAATATATGAAGATTATTTCAAAGGATATTTGATTTATCTCAAATTGGACGAGCTTAACGGGTATCAATGCGCCGCAGAGCAGAGTATGTAGCGGCCTCCAATATTTGGTAGGAGTAATGTGAACTTTGAACAGAGCATTCAATTGTTGGGTTTTCTATTATATGTTTATCATTTTTTCTATAGTTCAGGTGTCTGAAATTTAAGATGATTTCAGGCAACACTAATATACTACCAACTAGTATAAATTAATTGTTAATTGTATTTTGTTATTTATCTTTGTGTTATAACATATTAACTTTTTGTCCTTGTCCTCCTATAGAAATAATTGTAATTATTAAATTGTCTTTGTGCCAACATTTATAAGATTTTGTTCGGTTTGTAGTTTCGTCTAACAGGTATTTTATTTCTAAAACAAAAAATTGCAGACTATGTTTCCATAAATTACAACGAACTAAAACTGTAATTTTAGTATAAAATATATGTAATAACTGTCGCCGGAAAGAAAATTATAATTCAGGCACCTGAAATTTAGCAAACCCCTATGTTTATATATACCTTTTAAATTAACTAGTAGACATGGACGTATGACATGCACATGTTTATTAAAATTATTTCATAATAGATGAATAACAATAAATTTTGTAATCATAATGCCATAAAAAATTATTTTTAATACATAGACCCACAATCATATAAATCCTGATTATTTGTAAAGAGAAGACCAGGGATAATATGATGTCCTAAGAGATAATGAAGCTCTGTACTCTTGAGCCTTGACTACACCTTTTTCTTTTTAGGCAATCCGTAGATGTGTACATCCTTTCCTCGAATCAAATCAAATAAGCATCAAGTTTTACATGATTTTTTAGCTCGATCAATTTTGAATTTTCAGATACCAGATAATTCTTGGATTGTCTTCCGCCGTGTTGTACCTCCACCAAGAGTGGGACCAGTGCGTCGTCCATGGCGACATCAAGCCGAGCAACATCATGCTGGACGAGTCCTTCAACGCCAAGCTCGGCGACTTCGGCCTCGCGCGGCTCATCGACCACGGCATGAGCCTGCAGACCATGACGGCTGTCGCTGGCACGCCAGGGTACCTGGACCCGGAGTGCGTCATCACTGGCAAGGCCTCCACAGAGTCCGACGTGTACAGCTTCGGCATCGTGTTGCTTGAGGTCGCCTGCGGGCGCCGGCCGATGGCGCCGCCGCCTAGCACGGGCGAGGGGAAGGAAGGGCAGGTGTTCCGGCTGGTGGAGT
The DNA here is from genome assembly GCA_022036555.1 of Microstegium vimineum. Classification (NCBI taxonomy): domain Eukaryota; kingdom Viridiplantae; phylum Streptophyta; class Magnoliopsida; order Poales; family Poaceae; genus Microstegium; species Microstegium vimineum. The sequence continues at coordinate 30,754,124 of CM039139.1, read as the reverse complement.
GGGCTTGGGACATGCACGGCCGAGGTGCCGCTCTAGACGCCGTGGACGAGCGGCTTGGTGGAGCCTTCGACCTGTGGGAGATGGAGCGGGTGGTCGCCGTCGGGCTCTGGTGCGCGCACCCGGACCCAAAGATGCGACCGGGGATCCAGCGGGCCGCCGAGGCGCTGCGGTCGAGGAAGTTCAGGATGCCGCTGCTGCCGCCCAAGATGCCGGTCGCCGTGTACCTGCAGCCATTCGCTGCCTCCACCATGCACTTCAGTGATACCACCACCTCTGTCGGGTCTTCTGTTATCATGCCGTGCAGTTCGACCACAAGCCGTGCGACGGCGACGGGGACGTCTAACTCCAGCTCGTCGCCGGCGGTCACTCAACACTTGAGCCCAAGAGCATAGATCAAATATTAGGGAGTATGTCGGTATGTGTGTAGTGTAATTTTGTTAAAAGCAAAATACATAGACTCAACCGCTAGCCCTTCATTTGAAAATTTTATAGTGTATTTTTTAAGAAGTTACTCCTATTGCATGTGAGAGTTTCAATTGCCCGGCTACTACTGTCTTTAAAAGTTAAAATGTGATTATGGTCTATCTTGGATACAATTGCTGTTGCGCCTGTTCTCTGTTTAAACACTATGGATATCTCTTATTGCAATTACCGTTGGTTTAATTAGATATTAGAGCATTTCCAATAGTTCCAAAACAATTATTTGAATTAATGAGTTTTTCATGTGGCAAGTTGAGAGTATATTTTGAGCTTCTCTAACCGTTTTTAAAATCTAGCCCGTAAAATAAAGGAGTCAATTTTGCCGCATAAATCCTAGACTTATTCCATATCACTCAAACCATGTTTACAGTTTTTTTTCTTATATATATTTGCATTGGAAATTATGTCATACTCATTATTCTTCCCACATCCTTCAACCTCTGGATTGGCCGATCATACCATGACTGGGTTGATTTTTTCATATGTGGAAAGATACAGAGTTAAGATAGATAGTTGTTTGAGAGCAATTTTTTTAATCTCACAAAAAAACAAGTTGGTGTTGGAAACTCTTTAAAATAATCAAGGCTCTTAGATGTTTTAATGATTAACGATAATGTAAGATTATTATGACTCACGTGTGTTCTGCATAGGTAATTTTGGTTATACCAAAACAATGATAATTAATTGGGAAACTAATAGTTTTCATGCCCTAGTGATGGATATCATTTCGGTTTTCAAAGGATGGACATAGGGTTAAGGACAATCTAGTTCTAAGTGTCGATTAGAGTTAAGAGACACTTAGAGTAGATTTGAACTTTGCGTTTCATTTAACTGTACAATAAAGGGGGTATGAATAGGTAGCTTGACCTAGGTGAGTCTAATGTTTTAGTTATGGTGCATACTTGTTAAACTTAGCCCTAAGTAGCTTAAGGTTGGCCCTAAGATCAGTTGGAACAACTCCCATTCTCATAGAAATTCGATTCATAGTTGTTTCAATCGTTTTACATAGCACAGGACACTAGTTGATGGGACGTGTTTCCCAATCTTCCGTCGGGTTCAAGATAACTCTCGGTTTAATCAGAAAGTGACATACCGATCTGGCTTCAGATCACAAAGACACAAACCCTGCAACCTTAGCATTACGTCTTCTCTAGTTATCAACCGTGTCACAATACGGTTGACCTCGCCTCAAAGGCTAATCCCTGCTGAGAATCAAAAAACACAGGCAAAAACAAGATAACACGCAACTCAAGTATAGTGACAATTACAGATATATGACTAAGATCCCAATGTAGGGTTTGACAAACCGATAACGGCGATTGTTCAATGACAGATTGATCTAAGACAAAACTCAAACCCTAACAAAGGCGGCAACTACTGAACATATAGTCTGAGGAACATGCAAGGATGTGTATTCATGTACTTAAGGTATCCCAACACGTTACAAGGCCTAACGGTCCAAAGGACGCGACACAACGCTTCAACAAATTATGGACGTCAACTTGTTTCGACGATTCTTGTTGATCCAAAGAAATTTTGATATGGGACTACTTCAATTTGTTTTCTTATAAAATTATCTTTTGATCCATATGTATCATAAAAAATGGAATTCGTATGCAACCTTGGCATCTATTTTACTACAGGTTGGTCCTGGAGTCCGAGATGGACTCGAACTTCACATGGGATCAGCCTCCAACTCATCTTGGATGCCCTTGCTGACCTCCTAAGGTGGAGGCTAGGGAAGAGGACGTCCAAGGGCTTCCTTGGTGCATTCTATATACCCTGAGGCATGCTCCAACTTGGGACAGGGTCCTAATGGTGAATAACAAGCCCACGATGACAATATAGGTTTCGACAGAAACAACGATGGCATGACTTGATGTTTTGGAGGTCTTGCCAATGTGATATTAAGATGGTACCAGATCTATTTGAAATCTTATCAAACAATATTTCCATCAAGTCTTCATTGACCTTAATCGCACTCCGTATGGATGAGTTATGTCCTTCCCAATGAAGCATTGTGTTGATACCATATTTCGGCGCGTTCGGATATATACAGGTGGGTCCTAGTGGTAGACTGAGACAACTGTTGTTTGGGCGAACCCGGATGATCGGCTAAAGTAATCGAACAAGGAAAGATCGCGGAAGGAGAGGTTATATGTCGGTTACAACAAGATGTACACGTCGGGCTCTATTGAAAGAAAGATTGGAGCCCAAGTTATATTTTATTTCATTATTCTTGTTTATTTCGCTTAGTAGTCGTATTGGACTAGGACTTATGCTATGGTAGCGGAGCCTATGCCATTGTAAAGGACATCCAATCAATCAATACAAAACCCTTTTGGCTCCGACCAAACCCTTAGGAGTAGGAGTAGAGTAGATCTCGGCAAAACCTTCGACAAATAGGGCTGCATCGACTAGATTGACCTCCGGTTTACTTGTAAGTATAGCCTTGGTTCATGTCTCATTTGTACGGCTGCATTGTCTAATCTCGTACAAGCTCGATCCGAGCTAGTTATTGGTTTGAATCTTTACTTATGGGGCTGCATTGCTTCAATCTCACATGAGTAAGTGTTGACAGGTCGTACCAAAAATAGAGATAACTCGCTATCCTCATAATGACGCCATAAAATACATGATATGTAATTAACTTACCTTTAGTTACTAGCCACTATCTTTTACCTTATACTCCTACGCATGGAACTAGGTTGTCATCCCTAATTATAGAGCTAGGATAATTAATTGTACTTATGAAATATTCTATTTTATGTGTGACTTGGCAGAAATAAATAATGATGATATGAAATTATAAAGAACAAATGATTCTACAAGCGGACAGATTAATACACCATTGTAGCATTTTCCCTAGAGTATTACCAGGTTGTCGATTTATAATTTTACCACTGGGAAGGTCTAGTTAAACTGATAATCTATAGTATTGATAACTTGCATATGAAATGAATGAAGGGATTAATCAAGCCAAGAACTCCACTTGTAATAGGGGTAAGTCACATGATATATATATATATATATATATGATAAGGGTAATGATTTTTCATCATAATGATAAAGATAAAGTTCTTAGAGCACTCTAGTCACTACACAAGCATCATCCAATACAAGTAATAAAGAAATAACTCCTAAGTATTCTAGCTACAGTCAAAGCTACATCATTTAGTGCAAATACATCTAGCAATCATTGTTAAGTAATACTACCAATGTTCCCAACCACAATGAGACCATGAACATGATGAGTTGAGTTCAGAAACCTCAGATATACAAATATATCCTCAACCTGATAATCCCTCCCTACCAAACCACTACACGGGGAGGCCTACAAAGGACTCAATGGACATGTCACGTCCACGATCTACCCCACGACCCAACATAGATGAGGGCATCCACAGATAAGCAATGTATCTAAGCACCACGCCTACATACTACCTACCACCCGCGATATGACCAAATAGACGAGCGCTATACGAACATGTGCATGAACTCCATAGAAAACTAACGATAATAGATATATTGAAGTAGACAATGAACAATGTAAACAAGAACATAATAATGAAGAATAGTGTTGCCCGTAAATATTATACAACTGTAGATAATCACAATAAGAGAGAAGAGAATAAGAACTATACCAGACTCCAATCTCTTGACAACGTAGGGAATCCAAGATCGATTGACGTACCTTAACTTCCTCTACTCTTGATCTAACTAAGCTATGCTATGAACTAGAGAGACTATATATGAACTAGTGTTAGTGGCTCTAGATGACTAGATCTCAAATGACTTAGACCGAATGGATCTCCAGTAACCTGGGGGTGGGATCTGCCCTCTATTTATAGCTTGGTGGGATGAACATTAGTCGTTGGATCAAACAAACTAAATTTAGGGCCGAGATGACTCCATAGAGGCGGTGGCACTCAGAAGCCCGTGTACTCTTCCCACTGGGGGCGCCCAGCCGGCCCCACCTATCTATCATCCCCTTGGGGCCCACTTTGTTCTGGTGTCTTCTGGATCTTTCCTGAGTATTATGGAAAATATCCCGTCGCGGATTTATTCTAATATTTATTCTAATTTGATTCCCTTATTATGCTTTTCTGAAATAGTCCCTAGAAAATAATAGAATACCAAAACTCGTGGACTTTGTTAAATAAAGCCCTATACTTCTATATTTTCCATATGGTTGATCCATTTATCATATTTATAATTATATTAAATGTTGGCGTTAACCACCGTCAACAAGCTCCCCCAAGCTTACCCTTTGCTAGTCCCTAAGCAAAGCCTATCTAATAAACTTGGATTAGGAGTTGTTGTAATGCTTTCATACCTCAAAAGTTCACATGGTTTCAAACAAAAATTCTTCTTTGAATTAGATAAAACAACTCTAACTTTCGAACTCTCCCATATTACATTTGACCAAGGGGCTTCTTAACTGTTACTTGGGTCTTGAGCAATCGGAAGACAGAGTAAACGAATCTGGCACTATGTCTCAAACTCTTCACTCTACCAAAATTCTGGGTTTTGTAATGTTTTCGAAATAAAACTCAGAGCTTAATTGTATAACACCCTCAAGTCTCTTATATATGTGGTATTTGTGGATCTCGCTGAGGCATTAATGATGTCATGCTCTCCTATACTAGTAAATATAGCGGAGTTCATAGGGATGGCTTAACAAGGTTAGTTTACTTACTTCATATATATTGTAAAGTCAAACAATAGATCCACAGAGAGCCAAGTCATACAATTAAACAAGATGTGCATGCGTGTGCAATTGATGGATGTATGATGGTGATGGTGATGGAATAGTTGGAGTCAAGTCTACTTTGCTCCTTGAAATGAATCTCTCTTTTGGAATTTTGACTTTTTTGAACAACATGGCTAGAGAGTATGAGCTATCTTATTCTTTATTTATTTTTCTGAGAGGTGTGTCAGACACTTGTCCATTTTTAATTCCTCTCTTTCTCTCTTTTTTTCATATAGGTCTTGCATAGCTCATACTTCCATCACCAAGAAAACTGCTGAGAGAATATAACAAGAACTTGGAGCATTTATTGAATGGAAGATGGAAATGGAATGAATATTTTTTATGGTGGTTACTCTCAGTGTAAGAGTAAGACCTTTTCTCTGGTGGATGAAGTGACATGTTGTTGCACCTACTTCAGTGTAGAGTAGTGCATATTTGGGTGGTGTGTGAAACCATGTGACCTTTTGAGGTGTGATAGCATCGTAGCAACTCCTGATCCAAGTATATTAGATAGGATTTGCTAAGGGATAGCAAAGGGTAAGCTTGGGGGAGCTTGTTGACGGTGGATAACGTCAACATTTAATATAATTAATGTCAACATGATAAATGGATCAAGCATGAGGAAAATCTAGAAGTATAGGGCTTTAACTAACAAATTCCACGAGTTTTGGTATATTGTTATTTTGAAGGGACTATTCCAGAAAAACGCAAGGAATGATTTAATTATCATAATAATTATCGGAATTATCCTGTGGTGGTATATCTTCCATAATATTCAGGAAGGATCCAGAAGACACCAGAGCGAAGCGGGGCCCGAGAGACTGACATGTGGGGTCGGCCGGCCCCACCCCTGGCCGGCCGACCACCCCTCGTGGAGTCCTTCTATGGGCTTTTGGAGTATTCCTCCACCGCCTCCCAGGGTTCATCTCGGCCCTACGTGAAGTCAAATTGATCCTACAGTCAACGTTCCACCCACCAGACTATAAATAGAGGGGCAGACCCCCCAGAAGACATCAAGTCAGATCTTGCTTAAGAGTTGAATAGATCTAGGGTTTCTAGAGGTTAGATTTAGAGCTCTAGTTCTTCAAGTTATTAGTCTAGGCCTGCTAGCAAGGTTCAAGTAGAATTGGGCGATACGCTCGGGATTCCAGATCTGTTCGTCTGGAGATCGATAATTTGCCTTGTATCTCATTATGACTTTATTATACTTTATTATATTGCTACTTATTAAGTTCTTAGTTTATTCTAGTTGCATACTCGATATAGTTATGTTTGGTGATGATTATTGTCATATGATCGTAAAGCGCCTAATTCAATTCTCGAGTGGGTTAGGTGGTATGTATTATGTAAACGTGGTGCTTATCTATTATTTGTACCTACGGATGTCTCCTGATGTGCCATGTCATGTGGTAGTTTGTGTAGGTGACTCTTATAGTTGCATTGGTTCCTCTGTAGTCCACCCTTCGCACATCGGCCTGGTAGAGCACGGTCGCAACGGAGGTGACGGTTGCGTCTTAATATCCACCTTAGTTGATGCTCCTTATGATGTTTTCTGAGTTGGTTATGGTATAAATCAGAGTATGTAGCTTAGGGTGTTGTTTGTTCCTTTTTATTTAGTGATGTCTTAGGAGTCTTTTACTCTAGCCGAATCTCGAGTTGCCTGACTATATTATTAGTGAGTCTCTATTTCTATCTCTGGAATACCATTTATCTTATGCTTTTATCATCTTATTTATTTATCTTGACATGACTTACCCCTGCTAAAGCATTAGAGAGGTTGGTATATCATAGGTTTGCACATTTATAGTTGAATCCATATATATTCATTTTCTATCCCTTTTTATTTAATTCCTACAATAAATTGAATGTTTTCCTTTTGGCATAAACAAATCAACGATACTCGGCAATTTCACGGGTAAAATGGTACAATAGAAAAATTATCTATGCACTTGCAGATACATTCTATAGAATTATTTTAAGAACTAACAAGTGTAGATTATTCCAGCATTTCTAACATAATACTAGGGATGACAACTTAGTGGGTAGTGATGTTAAGAAATGTCTCTAGCATTTCTGGTGCCATTACTAGGGATGGGGATTTATCTCTATTCTTGGTGCGACGCTAAGAAATGTCAACAATAACTTAGTTTGATATCAAACTAAGGAGAAAAGAATGCTAACAATGATTAAGCTTACTCTATAGTGCAAAGCAAGTGCATTAGACAAAGACCGCCTAAAGTAATTCCAATTCTCCATCTAGTATGAAATCTTTTATTGTATTACTTAAAAGTGGATAAATAGGCTTAAAGGATTGCAAATAGAGTACGATCCTTGAAGTGAATAAGTCCTATTAATTCTATAAACGGGATGGGGACTATAAAGGATTCAATAGGTCTATAAGAGTCACACCCACGAGCTACTCCCGATCCGGCCTATAGAGTACATCATATTAGAACCTAAGTCTAAGAACCACGCTTACACCACAATTCTACTCTAACTCGTAAATACTCAAGTTAAAGTACACAAAATAGGGTCACAGACCAATAAATAATGCAAACAATAACTTACTTGACTAGAATGTAGAACACAATAGTAGATTCAGACACAAACTCTAGAAGAACTTGAATCTGTGGGTATAAAGCGTAGAGGTAGCATCAATAGGCCATCAGCTCCTCAAGAGACTTCTCCTTCACTCTCTCCTCTACTTCTAAACAAGAACTAATCTAGAACTAGATTCACTAGAACTAGAGCAAAACTAGAACTAATCTAGACATGAATTGTTGACTATTGATCTGCCATCTAGAATTTTTGAATTGAAGCTCTTCTATTCTGATAAGGATGATCCCTAGGGGGTCAGGGTCTTGTTATATAGTCTCGCGGGATGGGCATCATTCATTGGATGAAACCGACTTAAACCAAGGATTTAGATCAAAAACCTAGCAAACAAAGGCGGTGGTGTGGTGGCAGGGGCTAGATGGACCAGGGTAGGGCAGTCGACCCCACCATGGGCCCATTGACTAACCCATGGTGACCCACATTCATGGCTTCCTTCGACTCAGGTGTATTACCGGACCTTCTAGAGTATTCTTGCATATCCTTTCATCCGAGTTCTTGAGTTATTATGTCAGAGGAGATTATCCTTGCTGGTTTTCCTGTGTAATCCCTAGAAAGTCATAGATTCACCAAGTATGGAATTCTGTCATTTTAAACCCTATACTTTACTTTGATGATCCTTTTTAGCCTTTTCACAATTTATATGGATGGTTTATATTAGACCATAACAACCGTCAACACTCATCACTGAGAATGGGTGTTTCATCCATTTTTCATTTCATTTCATATGACATGGCTATCTTGGAAACAACACCATCAAGGTCTCCACTAAGACTGGCCTAAGATGAGGGATAATCCACCTTTAGTGGTTGTTGACGGTCATTAGCGTCAACTTTTAATGCAATTATAAATAGAATAAATGGATAAATCATATGTAAAATCTAGATATATAGGGCTTTATCTAACAAATTCCATGAGTTTTGGTGTTTCAATATTTTCTAGGGACTATTCCAGAAAAGAGCAATAAAGAGAATCAAATCAGAGAATATATCGAATAAATCCCGCGAAGATATACATGCCAAACTACTCACGGAGGATCCCGCAGACACCGGAGCAAAGCGGGGCCCCAGACCCCACTAGGTGGGGCCAGCTAGCACAAGGTGGGGCCGGCCAGCGCCCCCCTGGGCCCACTAGCTGTCATCTTCTGGAAGCTTCCTGCACCACCTTTGAAGATTAATCTGAGCCCTACCTTAAGTCGGTTTGATCCAACGGCTGTCATGCATCCCTCCAGGCTATAAATAGAGGTCTGTACCCCCTGGAGCCAAGCTAGATCAGAAGCTCAAGAGCTGAAACCCTAATTCCTATCAGCAATTCAAGATAGATTAGATCTATTTAGAGATTACAGATTTAGAGTGATGAGGACATAGCTACGATGGAGTCAAGGACGAATCCAATTCAAGAAGGGGACGATGATGACGACATCGCCACGCTGGACACGCCTACGCCATCATCTTTCCCATGTTGCAACTCATCTCCAACTCAGTTGCCACGTCGACTTCGAGTCTGCTTCGGAGTCCAGGACCAGCAAGGAGTAAAACGGACGCCCAAGACGCATCCTGACTCCGTTTTCGACGATCCACCCACGGATGGAAAGATAATTTCATAAGGAAACCAATGACATTGGTTTTAGGTCCAAATTCCTTCTGAGTCATCAGGAAACGTCGAAAAAAGTCAGCGTCTAGAATCTGTTTTAGTGCTGCGTCACTGTTTTTGGTCCGTTGGGCCGTGTATCGTCGTTGAGCCCCTTAGGGCGCATCCAGGGTTGACGGCAACCCTTAGACCTATATAACCAGCCGCCGCAGCTCTCGTTAGGTTTCGGGTTTTATTTTAGAGTTTAGTTTTCCATTGAGAAACTGAATCGTTCATTGTAACTGTGTCGATTAGTCCTTTTACAGTGATCTAGGGACCCCGTTCTTGATCTCCTGCACTGTGTCGATTAGTCATTTGGAACCGAGTTCTTGAACCCTCTATAGATATTCTCATCAATCATATTTGCAATTTTAGATTGCGTGTTAATACCTTTGAAGCGAACCAGGATTTCAAAACTTGAAATACTGACTCTCTTGCCCCTTTGTGATAGTCCAAGGATATCTCGGCTATCACGGGCATCCACTTTTCAACTGATTACATAGTCATACAACAACAGAGTACAAAAATAGAATAAAACTAGCCTAATTACAAGCCCCTTGGGCCAAAGGTAAAACAAAACACCGAGGCTCTAATCACGGCAGTGAAGCTTGGCAAAACTCCAATCCACGGGCATCCTTGAGAGTAGATCACAAACCAACTACTATTCTCAACATCACTGCAAGTCAAGAAATCTGCACACCGCCAGATGTGTGCAGGCCATGGTGAGCATCGATGAGCTTAAGTGGAAAAGGAGAAAATAAAGGGATGTGGCGATCCTAATAGTTTGGTTGTAGTTTGCATCCTAGCGCATGCAGGATATCATCAATAAGTATAAACAATATTTCTTCTCAAAGTCCCAACCCACATTCTCAATCTCACCACTCATCATCACATCTCACCACTCATCATCCCTCATACCATCCTCATACTCTCAGTCTAAGCGATAAGGCGGCCTCCGCACGCCCCTCATCTCAACGACCTCCAACCAGACCTATCTTCAAGGAGAAAAGCAGCACAAGAGAAGACTAGTAGGATGAAACAGTTCACAGGAATGATCATGACCGAGAACGCAGCTATACGTATAGATTTAACTCTGTAGAGTGTGTACACCCGTACCCAACAGGATCACCATCATCGACCGTGGCCGTGGTCTAGGCAAACACCGCTCAAGAACTAGCACATTCCTCACCAGACTGCCCCCAAGTGGAGTAGCATACGGCACGACGCATACGCTTGGGATCGTGATTAGGGTAGTCGGAACGACCATCGGCATCCTTCTCACTGTGCTCCTAGGACAACACCCCGTGCACCTCTGCTGCCACATAACTGGCTTAGTCCGCACTAACCCAACAGAATGAGCCCCGCCTCATACAGGGCCTGTGGCGTGCATGTTTGACAAAGTCCCATGTTCCAGGTATCAACCCACAAACGGTTCCTAAGTGGCCAGAGCAAGCACCTTCCACCAATATCCTGTGGCCTACCTTTCATAGGTAGCCACCACCACAACACCTGTCACAAGCCCATCATATCCATCACATCCACGAGAACCAAAACCGGGGCACTCCATGCACCCAGTGCACCCCTCCAGTACAAATCCTCTCACTCCGGCCGATATCTCCAAAGAAGCAGGTCAGGGCAAGGAATATCTCCAGAACTCCTCAGTCACCACCAACCACACGAGATTCAACACTCCCGACGCGCTAACATACCATACATCTCATGGGGAAGCCTCGTGGCAACCCAAATCCACCAACCACATCACCATCCAACCATCACACATCACATAACAAGGCATATATGTAATTATGATGGAAGTAAATGCAAGCAAGCAGGTAGGCAATTTATAAGTGCAAGCGCGAAGCTGGGTAATAGGGTGAAGGGGTTTCAATCAAGGCAATCAAGGCTCAGGCAATAATATGCATCACATATACTAGCAAATGAATAAATATAAAATGCTAGCCATCTACTTTGCAATGTCTAATAGGATTATCTAAGTAAAGTGCTGCCATGACACCTGCGATGTCGAGGAAGTAGTGGTACGCGTCTGCTGAAGTCGAGGTCGACCACCATCAGGGTCCATCACCTCCGGACACGACGTCGAATCCATCCGAGCTCGAGTCGTCGCTATGCGAGAAAAATACCGAGAACGGCCACCAATAAGAAGCAATAAAACCACGATAAAAACCTAACTCAGCTAGACTCGAAATTGCACTGGGAGGTAGAGAAAAATTTTAGGAAAATTATGAAACTGGTTTCATAATTTTTTTTGGAGTTAGAATGAATATTTTAGGAATTTCAGAAGGTGGCTAGGTTCTCTAGAAAAATAATAATAGGATAAAGGGTCGAGTAGGTGGGCTGCTTTGCTCAGTGAGCAGCCCAACGATGAGGGGGCAGGAAACTTAGGCGGTGAACCGAGGCCTGGCACTGCCGGCCAGCCCAGACAGAAGGAGGTCCAAGGCGTACGTGATCGTGAAGACCGAATAGGCCAAGGCCAGTTTGGCCTGGTGCTTCTACCGGGCTAGCTAGGTGAGAGGCCATGTCCTCCAGGTGTTCGACGAGCGCTGGCATGTCTATGCCAAGTGTGGAGGCACAGCCGCCGTGCCCGTGTGTAAGACCGTGTTCGTGGTGTACGAGAGGAAAGGCGAGGCCTTGGGGTGTGGCATGGTTGCGTCTCGACCGGTTAGCAAGGCTGTGAGCTTGCTCTTGTGCAAGAGCACGTGCACATGCTCCTGGAGTGTGTGTGTGTGTGCCATGCTGCTGCAAAGTGATGGTCCAGGTGAAGTTGGCGACAAGGCAAAGGCCAAGCTGCAATGTGTAAGGTGACATGCTGGTGGCCGGTACGTGTGCTCCGTGCTCGTGTATGAGTGTGCAGGCATGCACATGGTTTTCGTGCTCCCTCCACGGCTTCAGCTTGAGAGGAAACAACGTGTTCTGGGCGGTGGCAACAAGGCAAGGTGGGTTGTGTCCGTGAGGTGTGCGCGGCGTGCGATGGCGCTCAGGCCAAGCGAGTGCCACCGGCGGGTAGCGGCAACCGCGGTTGGACAACGGCGGTAAAGATGTTGTGTTCTGTGTGGCAACAGAGCAGGCGTCGAAGGCCGGGACAGGCATAGGTCGACGATCTCGGTGAAAAGAAGGGAGCTCTGTGACGGCTTGCTCACCGGAGGGCTTGATGCCGGCAGATCGCGCGGTGCAGGTTCGGTCCGGTGCAGGCAGTGGGGCACCGTGGCGGCGTCGTGTCAAGGTGCGATGTCGTCGGCGCACACGGCAAAAGAGGTGTGGCTTTCAGAGCTTGAACGGTCGACGTCGTTCTCCTGCAAGCGGCACCGATGGCACCATGCATGGCAGGGTGAGCGGGTACGCCGACCGGATAAGAAAGGTTGGGCCTTTAGCTACGATTTGCTCACCGGGGGTCTCGGCGAGGACGGGAACACTGTCGAACGTGACATCGCGCCTTGCAGGCTTGCTGTGGCGTCGTGACTGATAGATAAGCCTTGGCTTCTAGTGTACTTTAGTTTGTTACACTTTAGTTGTTAGTCCTTTTCAGTTTTTTGGACAATTGCAGTTTGCTTTTGCTTTTAGACTAGCTTTATTGTACTGCATTCGGAATATGCTCTTGGAGCAAACTTGTATCCTACGAAAGCTCTATTGAGCTCCTGTTTATATAAAGGGATACAAAGACTAGAGGCATGTGAGGCCCTAGCAGAACAATTCTGAGTCCTACTTTACTAACAATTGGTATCGGAGCTCTGGTTGCTAGAGAGCCAAGAACACCACCTTCCCACTCTCGCAGTCATGTCTTCCTCAGCAGAGCGCGCTGCCGCGGCTGCCATCAAGGCCAAGGCCGTGGCCATCGAGGATGGTGCATCTGCCACAGGTGAGGGGGCGCAGGGCGGCTCCAACACCCGGGCCGCGCGTCTGCTGGCTGCAGAGGCAGCAGCAGGGGCGGCGATCCAGGTGGCGAGGCAGGCTGCAGCAGCAGCAGAGCAGGCGGCGAGGACCGGGCAGGCGCTGCGAGCGGAGATCGCTGCGGAGGAGGCGGAGTAGGTGGAGAAGGATGCCAGGCGCTCTAAGAGCCCGCACGATTGGAGGGATCGGCGTCGCTCTCAGTCTCCGCGTGACCGCAGGCAAGGCCGCGGCGGCGGGTGCCATGACTCTGGTAGCAGCACGGCGTGGCCGATGCTGGACAAGACCAACTACCATGAGTGGTTGCAACTCATGAAGTTGCAGATGCAGGCGCGCGACATGTGGGAGGCCGTCGAGGGAGGTCCGGTCCAGTACCGCGACGATCGGCGGGCGCTGGAAGTTATTGTGGCTATTGTACCCAAGGAGATGGGCATCCCGCTCATGGACAAGCCATCGGCAAAGGAGGCATGGGACGCCATCGCTGCAGCAAGGATCGGCGTGGACAGGGTCCGACGGGCGATGCTGCAGCGACTTCGCCGAGACTGGGAGAACATCGACATCCAGCCCGATGAGCAAGTCGATGACTTTGCCATCCGGCTGTCGACTCTGCATCAGCAACTCGTCATCCACGGCGATCAGGACATCACCGAGGAACGTGTGGTGGAGAAGTATCTTCGATCGGTATCGGCGAAGTACGCGCAGATCGTCATCGCCATCGAGCAATTCCTCGACCTTGAGGCGCTCATGCTCGAGGAGGTGACCGGGAGGCTCAAGGCGGTGGATGATCTCGAGGCGCAAGCACCGATCGGGCCGATGGCCGTCGGAGGGAAGCTGATGTACACTGAGGAGCAGTGGAGAGAGCGCTGGAGGAAGGACAAGAAGGGCGCTACCAATGCCGATGGCTCTGCCGATACCGATGGATCGGCTCCCAGGCAGCAGCAAGGTCGCGGAGGAAGGAACCAACGGGGCCGTGGCGGCGCGCGTGGCCGAGGGCGCGGCGCTGGCTGCGGAGATGGCGGCGGTGTTCGCGGCCCCCTGGGTGACAACCGTGGGCCGAACACCTGCCTCAACTGTGGCTTGGAGGGCCACTGGGTGCACGATTGCCGATTGCAACGACGAGAGCGCGGCGGTGGCCGCGGCGGTGGAGGTGATCGTGGCCGCCGAGGAGGTGATCGAGGTGGAGGCCGCAGTGGCGGTGCTGGTGGATACGCTGGGCGTGCCCAGTACGCCGAGTGCGAAGAAGACGGCGGATTGTTCATGGCACACGCATTCATCGAGCTGGACAAGGGTGCATCGGCTTCCTCTCTGGTCGCACAAGAAGTAACCTTGGAGGAGCCAAGGGCTCGAGCCTTCCTCAATACGGATGGAGAAGACGAAGAGAAGATGGGAGGCTGGTACCTCGACAGCGGAGCGATGCACCACATGACGGGGCGCCGCGAGCTCTTTGCCGATCTGAATACCGATGTCCGCGACACTGTGCGTTTCGGGGATGCGTCCAAGGTGGACATCCGCAGCATCGGCACCATCATGTTCCAAGGCAAGACCGGCGAGCATTGGATGATGCAAGGCGTGTATTTCATCCCTGCTCTCAAGAACTCGATCATGAGCCTCGAGCAGTTGGACGAAGGAGGCCTCAAGGTGGAGATTGCCGATGGCGTGCTGCGCATCTGGGATCGCAGTCGCCGCCTGCTAGCTAAGGTATATCGGCAGGCTAACCGCCTCTACATCCTTCACTTGAAAGCTGTGCAGCCTTGCTATCTCTCCATGCGCAAGGACGACAAGGCATGGTGATGGCACGAGAGGCTCGACCATTTGCACTTTGATGCACTACGACGCCTGAGCAGAGGAGAAATGGCCCGTGGGATTCCCAAGATCGACCACGCAGAGCAGGTCTGCGACGTCTGCGTCACCACCAAGCAGAAGCGGCGATCTTTCCCATCGGCATCAGCATACCGTGCCCAGGAGCACCTGCAGTTGGTGCACGGCGACCTCTGCGGGCCTGTGACACCACCGACATCGGCAGACAACCGATACATCCTTCTATTGGTGGACGACGCCACCCGATTCATGTGGGCAGCGCTGCTGCCGACCAAGGATGCTGCTGGGGAGGCAATCAAGCGCATCAAGGCTGCAGCAGAGGTGGAGAGCGGCTGCCAGCTCAAGGTTTTGTGTACCGATAACGGCGGCGAGTTCACCGTCGCCGAGTTCAGCTCCTACTATGCCGATCAAGGTATCAAAAGGCACTTCAGTGCCCCTCACTCCCCTCAGCAGAATGGTGTTGTTGAGCGCAGAAACCAGACGGTGGTGGCCATGGCGCGAGCTCTGCTCAAGCAGCGCGGTCTACCGGCAAGATTTTGGGGGGAGGCAGTGATGACGGCGGTGCACCTCCTGAACCGTGCCCCGACGCATGCACTGGAGGGCATCACCCCCTACGAGGCATGGCATGGACGATCGCCGACGCTAGGCCACCTCAAGGTGTTTGGCTGTGTCACCTACACCAGGCGCCTGACTCAGCTTTGCAAGTTGGATGACCGCGGCGAGGCAGGCGTGTTCATCGGCTATGCGGAGGGAGCGAAGGCATACAAGGTCTACGATCCAGTGTCCCAGCGCGTGCGCATCAGCCGCGATGTCGTGTTCGACGAGGGCCGCGGCTGGGACTGGACATGGGCATCGGCAAGCACATCGGCAGAAGGGAGCAGCGACTTCACCATCGAGTATCCCTGGGAAGAGGTGGTGCCTGGAGCTCCCAGATCGGCATCACCATCACCATCGGCACCGCGTTTCACTACACCGGAGCCGTCACAAGGTACCGCTCCATCGACAGCGGCACCATCGGCAGCGCCACCATCGGCAGCCGCGCCATCGGCAGCGACACCATCGGCAACAAGCGGCTCTAGTCCTCGGGTCGAGCACGTGACTCCCCCGGAGGACGATGAAGAAAGGGTGGACGCCTACCATGGCAGTGAGCCACCGCACTACCGATGCATCACTGACCTCATCGGGGATGAGGCCACTCTACCGCTGGCTCAGAGGCTGTTCGCCGAGCTGAACCTCTCCTGCTCGGGCGAGCCGACTACCTACGCTGAAGTTGCCGATGACCCAGCTTGGCAAGCTACGATGAAGGAAGAACTGGGCGCTATTGAGCGTAACGGCACCTGGGAGCTGGTGCCACCTCGAGCCGGTCATCGGCCGATCACCCTGAAGTGGGTGTTCAAGCTAAAGAAGAGTGCCGATGGAGATGTGATCAAGCACAAGGCAAGGCTTGTGGCTCGGGGTTTTGTGCAGCAGGAAGGGATCGACTATGAGGATGCCTTTGCCCCTGTGGCAAGGATGGAGTTAGTTAGGCTGCTGCTGGCCTTGGCTGCTCAAGAAGGATGGAAGGTCCATCACATGGATGTCAAATCGGCATTCCTCAATGGAGAGCTCAAGGAGGAGGTCTATGTGCGGCAGCCACCTGGATTTGCTATTCAAGGAGAAGAAGACAAGGTCTATCGGCTCCACAAGGCACTGTATGGGCTAAGGCAGGCACCCAGGGCATGGATTGCAAAGCTGAACTTAACCTTGAAGAAGATGGGGTTCGTTCAGAGCAAGCATGAAGCTGCCATCTACAGAAGAGGCTCAGATGGCTCTGTTCTACTAGTCAGAGTCTATGTGGATGACCTGATCATCACTGGAGTTAAGGAAGAGGAAGTGAAGGCGTTCAAGACAGAGATGTAGTCCATCTTTGAGATGAGTGACCTTAGGTTACTCAGCTTCTATCTTGGAGTAGAAGTGCAGCAAGGCAATAGTGGGATCACTCTGACGTAGAGCCACTACGCCAAGAGGATTGTGGAGCTGGGGAACATGGCCGATTGCAACCCCACTGCCACACCGATGGAAGAAAGATTGAGACTGAGCAAGGAGAGCACAGCAGAAGAAGTGGATCCAACACAATACAGGAGATTGGTTGGAAGCTTGAGGTACTTGGTCCACACTCAACCAGACCTGGCTTTTTCAGTGGGATTTGTGAGCAGGTTCTTGGAGAGACCAACCAATGAACATCAAATGGCAGTCAAGAGAATTCTCAGGTACTTGGCTGGTACCCTTGACTATGGCCTCCACTTCATCAAAGCACCCTCATCGGCAAGATTCTCATCGGCAAGGTTCTTGGGCTATTGTGACTCAGATCTGGCTGGAGACATTGACTCCAGCAAGAGCACAACTGGCTGTCTTTTCTTCCTAGGCAACAGTTTGGTCAGTTGGCAATCGGTCAAGCAGAAGGTAGTGGCACTCTCTATCTATGAGGCTGAGTATGTGGCCATGACTACAGTAGCAACCCAAGCACTATGACTATCAAGGTTGCTTACTGATCTGCTAGGAAGAAAAGTGGATACTGTGGAGTTGAAGGTGGACAACAAATCGGCACTTGCACTTGCCAAGAATCCAGTGTTCCATGACAGGAGCAAGCACATAAGGATCAAGTTCCACTTCATCAGAGACTGCGTGGAAGAAGGAAGCATCAAGGTCGATTACATCGGCACAAATGAGCAACTTGCCGATATTCTCACCAAGTCACTTGGAAGAACCTAGTTTGAAACCATGAGAAGCAAGATCGGGCTCGAGAAGATCACCAAGACTGGCTGAAGCAAGGCTTAGGGGAGAATTGATAGATAAGCCTTGGCTTCTAGTGTACTTTAGTTTGTTACACTTTAGTTGTTAGTCCTTTTCAGTTTTTTGGACAATTGCAGTTTGTTTTTGCTTTTAGACTAGCTTTATTGTACTGCATTAGGAATATGCTTTTGGAGAAAACTTGTATCCTACGAAAGCTCTATTGAGCTCCTGTTTATATAAAGGGATACAAAGACTAGAGGCACGTGAGGCCCTACTGAGTGCTACTTTACTAACAGTGACATGGTCGGGGCGGTTTCGCGGCGTCGGGTCGGGCCCCGCGTTGCGGATGTCATGCAGCATCTTGAAGCGGGATGGGGTAGACTCGGCGGCAGGGGATGCTGTGGCGTCACGGTGCTGCTGCTGCACTAGGGAGATGCCGCGGTCGGGGCTTGCCCGGGCGAGCGCAGCTCGACGGAGATGGGCGTCGCGCGGAGATGAGCTGCTCAGCGGCAGCCGTGTAACGGGGCGCCGGTGGCGTGGTGGCTTGCCGCGCGCGCAGGCCCGACGTCGTGCTGAGCGCTGACGCCGACGCGCTCGTGGCGAGGCTGCGTTGCTGCGGGTGGGAGAGGAAGAGGAGCAGGACAGAGATGGTGTGGCGGCGCGCGGACTAGGGAGATTGCAAGGGAGGAGTGGGTGCTCAGGTTAAATAGCCTAGTGGCTAGGGTTCGCGAGGAGGAGCGTCCTACGGACGACGGCGATCCTCGGCATCCGTACCACCGGACGCGTGGCGGGCACCCGTGCTCCTGGGGCTGGGAAGCTTCGCGAGGGCACCAGCGGGAGCAGGCCGCGGCGCTGGTCTGTGCGGTCAAGGGCGCTCGCCCGCGATTCGCGGCGCGAGGCGCGGCAGAGGGCGGGCCCGCTGGTGGCGTGGGCGTGGCTGGGTGTGCTGTGACGCCGCTCGGCTTCGGACGGAAAGCAGCGCTGCTCCGACTGAAAGCAGAGGAGAACGGTTCGGGAGGAGGAAGACGACACTATTGTGACGGCAAAAGCAACGGAGGAGGCGATGGAAGGAGACGGCGCTGCGGCTCCTCATCTTGTTCCCGCTGGCAGGTGGGTCTGCAAGACGTGTGCCCGTGCTGTCGAGGGAAACGGCGGCGGCTTCTGAGAGCTCGTGCTGCGCACATGAAAGGATAGGGAGAACTGGGCTGCCTGCTGGTGCTCAGGTTGGGCCAACGGACTCGCTTCACTAGCTAGTGCTAGGCTGTGACTGAGGTCCAGAGGGGAGGCATCGAGCGGCAGCAACCGGCCTGATGTCCCAGCTTGGGCCTGAGCAGGAACGAAGGTGGTTGCCATTAGTGTGGATGACTGCCTAAATACGTGATCCTCTTACCAAGCTCACAGCACAGAAGCATGTATGGCTCTGTTGGCTTGCCCAGGCTAGCGTCTGCTGGTTCATGTCTTGAGTGCATACGTGAGGAGCTGCAGGCCCACGGTACAGGCAACGGTGTAGAGTGCTGATGCTCCCCATGCAAGCACAAGATGGTTAGAAGATGGAATTAGGAAGGAGAGAGTTCATTGATTAGGAGATTAAGAAAGGACTGCTCATATTGATAAAGGAATTTAGAAAGACGGGCTACCTCCGAGCATAAATAGGAAAGATCCAAAACACACATGCGTCTGAGCTACATATCGTGCACAATTATTTATGAACTCAATTTGAAGGAGATAAGCGAGAGTTATGTTTTTAGGTTTTAGGAATTATAAATCATGGGTACGAGTTGCATGCAACCAACGTTTTAATTTATCTCTAAATTATTTTATTTAAAAACATTTCTGGTCACGTAGGTGATCAATCTTCATGACAAGTGATTTGTTGTAAAGAGTTTTGAAGTTCTTAATTTTGAATTTAGGGCAGAAAGGGAAAACATTTGACTTACGTTTGGCCTAACTTTTACATGCAACACACATTGCAACGAAAATTTTTGAAAGTCCGGATTTTTGCATTACATAGAATTACAGGATGTTACAATCCTCCCCCCTTACAGGAATCTTGTCCTCGAGATTAAGCTGATACTCAGTCGGTGAAGAGGTGGGGGTGCTGCTTTCGAAGGTCTTCTTCCTTCTCCCAAGTAGCTTCTCTTTCAGTGGGGTTGCTCCATTGAACTTTGCATATAGGGATGGTTGTTCTTCTGGTTTCTTTGACATCTCGATCCAGAATCTTGATGGGATGCTCAAGGTACTCAAGTGTGTATTGTAGGTCCAGAGCTTCTGTGTGGACTTCTTCTTCTGGAACTCTTAGACACTTACTCAGCTGTGAGACATGAAACATGTGGTGCACTCCAACTAGGTTATCTGGTAGCTCCAACTTGTAGGCAAGCTTCCCAATTCTCTTCAAGATCTTGTAGGGACCTACAAAGCGAGGTGCTAGCTTTCCTTTGACATGAAACCTCACGGTGCCTCTGAGAGGTGACACCTTAAGATACACGTAGTCACCAACTCTGAAATTGAGATCTCTTCTTCTCTTGTCAGCATAGCTCTTTTGTCGGGTCTGGGCTATCTTCAGGTTCTCTCTAACCTTAGCCACTTGCTCTTCAGCATCTTTTATCGTATCAGGGCCAAAGAACTGTCTTTCTCCAACTTCTGACCACATAAGCGGGGTTGTGCATTTTCTACCATACAGAGCTTCAAATGGTGACATCTTCAAGCTCGCTTGATAGCTGTTATTGTAGGAGAACTCAGCGAAGGATAGACTCTTCTCCCAATCAGAACCATAAGTCAAGACACAAGCTCTGAGCAAGTCTACTAGAATCTGATTCACTCTTTCAGTCTGACCATCAGTCTGAGGGTGGAAAGCTTTGCTGTAATCTAGGGTGGTACCCATGGCATTGTGAAAG